>JASJOG010000039.1:470000-532500 GCA_030142905.1 Heliopora coerulea
GAGGGATCCTCACTTCAGCTGGTGTCCGGGGTCTCTCTTGCGCTTGGGGCCTGGGGCCTCCCTTGAGGTTGAGGCCAAGGGCAAACTGCCCTAGTTGCCCTCCCTCCTCCTCTTGGCGGGCCTGGTAATATGTAACCGAGTGTGCGTCCTTCAGTCCTGGGTCTGCGTTTTTGCACTTACTTTGGGTAGGAGTAGTTGGTGTAGGATTTCCATCCCTTGCGTTACCTGTAGCGATTTGCTCCGCTACTCCAACGGCTACAGCCCCCATAAGTAAGGAGAAGATCAAAGTTAAGACTTTGGCTGTTTTCAACTGAACATCTTGCGAGGTGAACAAGCAGATGAGGCAGAAAAAGAACGTGAGAAATAGAAGAAGTAGCAGTGAAAAGATGTAATTGAAATTCCAAGCGTACTTTAAGCCACCGATTATAATCAGGATCACGGTCGCAGGGCTAAAAAGAAAATGACAATTTGAATGAATACACTTCATTTCAATTGGGTAACCAGATTTATTTCAGGATCACCCCCAGAGATTTACTTGAACAGAAAATTTTTCATGCTAATTTGACACTGCCGAAATCAACTGAAAAATGTTGACTCGAGCGGGATTTGAACTCGCACCTTCGGGATACCGGTCCGCCGCTCTACCTGTTGAGCTATCGAGTCCACAGGGGGATTGGAGGCGAGATTTTAAACAACTTAAGTGCACGAGATATTCTCGCGACAATTTAACGCTTATCCATGAGAGGATGAGCAGTGTTTCAATTCTATTTTAGAATCATCCTCAGAGATATACATATAAACCGACAATTTTCATGATAATCTGACACTGCCGAAGTCAACTGAAAAATGTTGACTCGAGTGGGATTTGAACTCGCACATTAGGCAAGAGAAATATCTTACTTAATTAAAATTCTATTATCCCTAACGTATAGTAGAATGCTGCTCGTTGGTTGGCGTTAATGATAGAATATCTTCTGGTAATGAACAGCAAAAGGTGTAATAAACCCGACCATTTTTTCTCTGCGGGTCTTACGTTACTACTTATAATTAACCTTTCATGACTTCAGTTATCCATCAACTTCCCTCACCTAATTAATGTTGAAAATACATTAGCAGCTTGATAAAGAATGAATAAAAACGACACGGTATCGTTGTTTGACACAGTCATCCTCCATTCGCTGATCAGCAGGGCAAGGTTTGCAAGGGTCGATGGGATCCATCGCCGGCGTTGTTTGTAGAACTCGTCAAAGTTATCGGGGCAGAATGTCCTGTTTTCCGCAGCAGCGCAGTATTCCAGGCGCCATCCAGCTTGCACCATTAGTGTGCAAAGCCAGCGGTCTTCACCTAAGTGATATATCAAATACAGATACTCCATGTTACTAATTCGTGAAGTTCCAAGTAAGACAGAAAGCTCATGAACATCACAATGTGAACAAACACGTTGGTGAGGGTTAGAAATAAGTTAAGATCAATGACGGTGTCATAGTTACCGCCAAAACAAGGTAACCAGTAGTTGATGTCGACGTTAGTTCAATGACAGCGTCCGTGTCGTTATCATTGTAGAGTCAGAGACAGTGTCGGAGATGGAGATACAATACCAGGGACATTGTCAGTACCTTTGTCGCTGCCAATGTCAGAGTCAAATCAGGAGACAGTCAGAGACAAAAAGAATACTGATTCTGAGTGATAGGCTCGTACGATCTACGACGTCAACTAGAACGACGACCTCTCTTAAACAAAAGAATTGTTCATGTAAAACAGAGACAGTGGCGTGCAGAAGGGGGGGGGGGCAGAGGGGGCGACGGCCCCGGGCATCCATTTCAAGGGGGCATCCAATCAAAGAGTGAAATTAAAATTAAGTTTTTTGAAATTTAAAATTATCGCTGTTAACTTCGTTGTACAAGTTGCCCTACAGTCCTACAAGCTGGTGTGAATGTGGATCCGTGTTTTAATAAGCGAGACCAGAGTAGAGAACCTGTTACATGTAAATACTGTGCGTAATGCTGATTAAGATAATATAAAGTAGCAGTAAATCTATGAGCGCTGTGGAGTTCGCTTAAATTCACACAGTCTGCTTGCCACACCACAAACGACCAACTTTAACGTTAAAACTGGTTGGCTATGCTAATATCACATTTCTCAGTACTAAGCCCTATACTTGAGTCTTGGGGGCATACAATCAAGGCGTTGGCTCCGGGCATCACCAAACCTCTGCACGCCACTGCAAGGAGAATGAACAATTTTTAATTCTCCAGAGCAATATCAACTCCGTCGTCGTCCTTCACACAACGTCACCCAGACCATTTTCTCGTTCTAAGGAAGACGTATGCTCGAGGAATGAAAAAAGCTGTTAGTTGAGATTGAATTCAACTCGGGCCTGGATTTGCTTTAGGAGGATTGAAGCGTTTTAGTTTTAGTAGTCATAAAACAAGCCACAAGTACGAAGAATGGTGGTCAATAAACCGTGGTTTCTTTCAATGCCGAAATATTAAAGGACGTTGTCGTTCAAGTTGAAGTCATAGATCTTACGGTCCCTATTGTGTATCCCTTTAAAAAACGTATTAACCATGGTGAATGGTCATACTAGGCAGTCCTGAAAAGAACTCTGAGTGGGTTCCTCTAGTCCTTTTCAGAACTGCCTAGTATAATCATTCACTATGGTTGATACGTATTTTAAAGCGATACCGAAATTTGTCACCACGACAAAATCTTTGTTTTATTCCCTAGTGTGTGTTATCGCCGGCGCCATTGTTAGCGTCAGCGTACTTAAAGGGGTGTTCACACGTATGAATTTTTGCCTTGCGATTGACAGCTCGGAGTATGTGTTTAACTGACGAGAGCGTCGAGGACAAACTGCAGCCCATCATGAGCGCATATCTTGCTACATACACTGTCATGAGTTTATTACATACACCAGGACGACAATCACACGTATGAACAGCCCTTAACAGTAAAAGTACAATAATCGATGTCGGTGTCACTTTCAGTGTTATTACCAGTGGAATTGTCAAAGAGGTAGGACAAAAGTTACACTTAACATTGTTTTCTTATGTACTAATTCTTTTTTCGCAAGAACACTTCCGGTCTTACCCATGTCTTTAGTCAGAAAGTCAACAGCATGGTCAGCGGTCGAGGCATACAACGGAAGAACATCACGTAATGCTTTTGCTCGGTAGACACTGAAACATCCGGGACAGCAGAGTACGGATCCCAACACGTGATTGGCCACCTGTATGGAAATGACGCAATAAATGGAATCATGACCAGGAAACTTGAAACTTTCTTTAAGGTGCACATGATGCTGTGCTATCAAACCAGGTTCCAGTGAAAGATGGGATCAGTGAGTAATATGAGTGTGGGTGAGGGATAAGACAGGATAAAAAGAAAGTAGACGGATCAATTACCAGGGTTCAGTTCTATAGTGGAGATCCTGGACTAAATAGACCATTGAACTCTAAAAAGACTGGGACGATGCCTCGCAGTACCAGGCCTCACGATTGAACGGAGCCGGCATGGAGGCAGCCATGTTGATCAAAAACACGCGTGGGGAAAAAATTGTGTTGGACCTTTGTTTTTCATGAACAGTTAATTCTGACAAATATGCAGTCCTACTGACATTGTCTTCTACTTACAAAGGATAAAAAAAGAAAACTGTCGAAAAATCCAAAATATGGGTGAAATTTTTCATAATGGGTAGCGTGTTTTATCAAGTAGAAGACTGGGATGACCTGTAAGTTGACCTACATGTCAGCCTCCATGTTGGCTTCAAAATACAGCTTGGAGGTATTGTTCCAGTCTTTTTGGAGTTCAATGTTGTACACAAACCTTTTGAAACCAGTGACCGATTGCGTAATCAAAGGTTTGGTACCAGACCAATGGCCCACTCCCCAAAGGATGAGTCCTTCCGCAGACGGCGCCAACTTTCGGATCGCGCATCATGAGGTCCAGTAGTGCCTCAACTGAATGAGCGTTGAACATGATATCAGCGTCGGTGGTGAGAATGTAAGTGTCCTCTTCTCGCACTAAAAGAAGTTAAGATTGTGTTACACGATGCAATGATTTGTAAAACCTCGCAATGATTTGTGAAACCTCACGACGCCATTGCGAGACAGGTTTCGTAACGCATTGCAAGGTGTAACACCCCTCAATGTCATGAACCTCTGTCGGTTTTCGTTGCGAGACAGGTTTCACCCAGCGGTGCTATCAGGAATTCCCTGACGCAGGGACTAAGATCCTCGACAGGAGGGCGAAACCGAAGGGGCCATGACAACGTTCCCTTTAAAATTTTGTTATATGAAGGTCGAAAACATCACGTTATTTTTCGCAAGAGTAATCGGAACTTCTGACCACGAACAGTTTGCTTTTAGATTTGACATGAAGAGAAGAGTCTATTATCTTTCTTGGCTAAATCAATAACAAGTTCTCAAAGTTTGTACAATATATAAATGTGTTCATCAGTGAAAAATCCCCGACGGATGGTTAAGTTTTCTCCGACAGGGGGGTTAAGTTTCCCCGACGGGAGGCTGTAGCCTGTCTATCCCCTCTGACGTCACCCCTGGATTTACTAAAAGTTGGAAAGTTCCAACTTTACGCAACGGCCGCGAGTTCGTATCACAGACATTGCACCGTGTAACACCTTTCTCAAAACCTGTCTCGCCATGCGTTGCGAGACAGGTTTCACAAACCGTTGCATCGTGTAACATTAAGACAGTAAGAACTCTTAGATTTCCAAGAATCTTTAAGGGAAAAAATTGGGTAGGTTGGACTGGTTCAGCATGGAACATGACATCAGAATCAGTGAGAAAATTAATAGGGCAATTAGAACTGTTGATTTACTGGAATTCCGAGAATATAAGAATGTGCTCGTGGGACTTAATGCCTTTAAACCCTTCCCAGGCCAAACTCGACTTTTTAATTTTACTCTGGCTAACGCCAGATGATTTCACTCGTCACGGGGAAACGTCTTGGACAGGAAAGGGTCTTTCTAGATATCAATGGGGTAACTACAGCTTTGTGAACAACCCTGATATCAGGTCAGATATAGAGTGTGTGTGGATTTTAAAAGGCCGTTTCTCAGCATCTGTGAATCGCAAAATGTCATCAAACACAACATAAATTGTAAAAAAGAAATGGTTTGAACCAAGGAATACAATTAACTCAATCATACCTCCCATCTGCTTGGTCTTGTAATCCAGTACATAGGACATATACATCACCTGGCTCCAACGTTTCTTGTTTTTTACCTGTCAACGAAGTATATATGCTTGGTTAACATTAACACCACACGACTTTCTGCTCTACGTTCGCCTGAGTATAAGCGTTCTAAAAGACATTCCAACTTCATTTAAGAAGTGGACAGCAGTTAATCACCTTTGTTTTGAATGAAAACTTCTACGAAAGCGAAGGTCGTCAATGAATCAAAAAAAGTGTCCCCTGCTTACGCTTTCTTGGAGGTACACACATTTCAAAGACCGGCCCGGCCGTTATCTTCATTCAGTAAACTTATACCATACCTTGATATTATCTTTGAGGTGGATATGAAAGTTCATCCCGCCTGGCAATCTCCATCTCAGCTCCATTCCATACGGCGTCTCCAGCTTCATGCAGTGGTTTAGTCTCACATCCATGGTCTTGCTCACGAGGGAAATCAGTTGTAGTACATAGTTATTCAGCACTTCCCTTTTCACAGCACCGTCAAACCAAATATGAGACTCAATTCTCCTGTTGCTGGCCGCTCGAGCACTGTCCACTCGGTGTAGCGAGTAAAGAAGCTGCTCCATTTCATAATCCGCTTCGTGGTACATCGTGGTGCAGATGAAGACACAACTGTCTTTCGCCATTTGGTGCTGATTCACAAAATAATCATCTGTAAGTTCATTCTTGCGGTTGAGAAGAAGATTCTGTTCCAGCAAAACGCCTTCATGAAAACAAACAACAAAACAAAATTTTAATCTCTGCATTCGGAGGCCTGGAGTGTTTATTTCGGAAATTGGTTACGTTTCTAGTTGTTGGATAAGTTTATGTAAAGTTAGTGATTAATAGTAATTGTAAAACTAGGCGTAGTGACAATCTGTGAGATTGGACTCGGGTTGCACTCGCAATGCTTTTTGTTTATGAATAGCGTGTTGTATTCAATAGTTCATTGTTCATGTAATTAGATTAGGGTGTAATTTCCTTCTCAAAGGCTGGTGACAAAAAGGGCTTTGGGCTTGTCTGACGGAGCAAACATCGTGTAGTACGAACAAGTTGAGAATTATATGGTTTTAAAAAGGATAGATACAGTCCCATCGATTGCGCTCCAAGTAAATCGGGAACCAGAGCAGAATCATCGAGAGTTCTGCGACACTAGTTGCACTATGAGACTAGCTGAGAAACCTTCCAAGAAAACATGATAGCCAGTATTTTTTTTGTTTTTTTTCGGGTTTTTTTCTTTCATGTGAGAAACCCTAACAGTTAGTAAGAACTTTTCCACAGACGTTGCAAAAGATGGAAAACGTGGAGAGGGCGTTATGAGCTTTGAAATCGGTTTAGAACTCTCAACTATCAGGTTTTGTTAGGGTAGGTATTCCGGTCTAAACTATTACTGAACTATTAAGGGTTAAACAGACAAAAATATACAAGGCTAGTTTTAGGGAAAATAGAGAGTTGATTGGTTGGTTCATTGTTTGTAATGACTGTTAGAATGTTGCTAATAATTCTCACCATGCGAGAAGATGGAAGTAGCAACTTCCGAAACGTCGCACTGCTAAAACCGACCAGGTTGCAGAATAGACGACATATAAATAATCATACAAAGTTAGCGTTCTGCCTGGGTCCCATACAATCGTAACAGTTAGACGTTCCTGACCCAGAATGGATTAAAACTACTACACGAATACCCTTGAATAACGGAGATTATTATATGGCTGGCGCTACGTCCGGTGAAATGGAGCGTTTTGATTGGCTGAGACGCTCTGATTGGCAGTCTGGTTTGCATCAGCAAATGTTTAGGGCTTCTTTTTGCCAATGACTTCTTTTTTTTCCTATTTATTCGTCTACTTTTCTGATTAAAGTCATCGTGGAAAAGATTTAACAAAGTCATAAGCGATATATTTTTGGTTAATCCATGGTAAAAACGTAGCCGAATCTCGTTTGTTTGTCCTCAAAGCAACTGAGAGTTTTTCCCGCCAGAACTTGCTGACGTGTACACAAAACTTACGGCACGAAAAAACCCAACTTTCATTGATATGTCCAACGTTCGTAGTTACAAGATAATACGTCCAAAGTGTAGAAAGATTAATATTATGTCAATTTGTAATTGTTAAATTTTTGTTATATTATTTTGTGTATGTATGTATATATATATATTTCACATATAGAATATTGCTTGAGTGTCTCTGTACTGTGATAGAAACATGAATGACGTTATTTCAACCAGAAAAATGCCTAGTGAAAACACGAGGCACAGCTGAGTGTTTTCTGGTATTTTTCTGGTTGAAATGGCGTCATGTTTCTATCACAGTACAGAGACATGAAAGCCATTTTCTATTTGTTGTATAAAATAACCAAGGTTTTCTCGAGTTTTCGTGACGTCATTCATGTCTCTGTACTCCAATACAAAATGAAAATGACGTCAACAGTGTCTATACTCTGGGAGAAAATGAGGCTCGTCCAATCAGAGCGTGCGTAGGACACGTGTTGTTTTATAAATATACATATATATATATGTATATATACCTATATATGGCTGGGTGCATTACCTCGAAGGGGGCTTGGTGTCCTATTGTAATTACACTTACCTTTGGGTAAATTTTTTAAATAAAATAAAAAAATAAATATTTACTGTTTCGCTTACACAACGGAACTCACCATTGTAAGATTGGACCCAGAACAACTGACGCTCCTTGGCCATGATAAAATCCTGAGAGCGCCATACATAGTAAGTTGTCGAGAGAAACTGACCAAGCCAGACCAAAGCCATCAATGGAACGACCTCTTTCAGGTCACTGCCAGTATTTATCTCGAAATATTTGTACAAAGACGGAACTGTGGCCAGGACAAAGCTGACAGGAGTCGTTAGAGTCAATGGAAGTGCAAACCCGATCTTCTGCATAGCCATAGAACAGGCGATTAGGCTAAAAACATAACCCCCAAGACTGACAAAAATGTTCACTAAAAAAAACGTGAAGGTCTTATCACGTTCTTGTCCCAATTTCTCAAATCCAGAATGAAGATCTTTTGGGTGAATATGACCAAAATTCCACGACACCAGCACGCCAATGAAGGGAGTGAGAAGAAGCTTAACACCTTCAGAGATCATTGTCGCTTTAGTTCTTGCAGTTTTCTTGTGCAGAAATTGTCCCGGATGAATTGGATGTTCCTCTTCTGCTTCCTCCCCACTGGCAAGTCGAGGTTTTATTTGCCATTTCCTTATTTGTGGTGACCAGGCCACTGAGATGAGGAGCAGGGACAAAACTGAATAACTACGGGAATCTTTCATCTGGGTGAAACAAGGATTAAATATTACAAAAAAGAAAAAAAAAACAACAGTCGTTTTACGGCCGTTTTCCCTGCTTACGCAGCGGTTGGCCAGCGGCTCTACACAGCAGCTTCCTCCACCTCTCCCTATCCAACGCATCTTCCCTTTTCAACCCGCACTCTCTCATGTCCCTTTCCATCATAAAAACCTCAAGCCTAAAAAGCACTCAATATGGCAGTCACGAAACATGGGGATGGTATAAGGACTAAAAATTGAAGTTCAAAATTTAGTCAGAGCACATTCAGTCTCAGAATCATACAAGCCAGGTGCACTGAATTTTTGGTGAACCAGTTACTTCTCACACCAGCAGCCCCAGCAGCCCCAGCAGCACAGCTAGAGTAGATAGACCACTGACCACTGCACTAGATTCTCAAGGCCACAGGTTTGATTCTATGCCAGAAAGTCTTATAGTTTAATTTTTAACAATTGGTCCCAGATTGATTTCAAAAAAAAAAAAGTCTTTTTCAAGGAGTACAAGAAAAAAGCAATGCCTAAAAGTAGCATCTTGTAGACCCAAAGTATGAGTTAAGGACCTGTCATATTCCCACATTTCAAAATGGTACACAGATATCCAGGCTTCAGAGACAAAGCTTAAAATAACCCCTGAATTATACTCTATATAGAACAATAATATTTTTAAGAACACTTACATTTGCAATCCAAATAGCAAATATTAATCCTCCCAACTCCAGAAGTACACATATACCAAACACTAATTTCCAAATTTTTGAAGTTGTACTGAAACGATCTGGATTACGGCACATTTTCAAGATTTGCCAGAACAATGGAATCATGCAGACACAGTTCATAACCGCAATAGACACATTGCCTCTGATGTTGACATCAGAGCTTAATGATATCATTGTAAAGATGCACAGACCACAGACTTCTAGGATGCTGCATATTATACCCTGTTGGTTGGAAAAGAAAGTGGTAAATCAGTAAGTTATACCAAAATATTGAAAAATATAATAAACAGTACATTACCACAATTGTAAATACAGTATGTCACTTGAGTCAGTCAAATTCAATTTAATGCCCAAGTCTTACAAGCAATACTTTGAATAAACATGCAGTTGCATACAAATGCTCTAGTACATAACTCAGCTTCTTAACAAGTGTGATTTTCACACATCTGTATTAACCTTGTGTTTGCTGGTTTAGAAGAGCACAAAAGACATTCAAAAACAATTGAAGTCTCAAGCAGTTTACCCATAATTGGCTCACACAAGTTTCCTACTTGACCAGCATCACAGAATACAATATTTAGTAACCTGGCAAATAGTAAAACTGGAAAAATAGAGACATCTTGGAAAACTCAAAATGTGAGTCAAAACAAGATGAGGATACAAGACTGTAATATTTTGACTTTATTACAAAGTCACCATCAGACAGAATGATTTACAAAAACAAGCCAAGGTCTATATATACAGTGTGATGTAGACAACAGAAGTTAGGAATCCTATACCTGAGATATATAGACCTTAGCTTGATTTGCAAATCATTCTGTCTGATGATGACTTTGTAATAAATTCAAAATGTTACAGTCACATATACTCATCTTGGTTTGACTCATATCTTGAGTTTTCCAAGATATCTCTATTTTTCAGAATACGTTTTGTTTTATACTTTTTAAAGTTGTCGGCTGGTCGTGGTTTTTAGTAAAACTGGAGCTACTGAAATTTATG
This sequence comes from Heliopora coerulea, assembly GCA_030142905.1. Classification (NCBI taxonomy): domain Eukaryota; kingdom Metazoa; phylum Cnidaria; class Anthozoa; order Scleralcyonacea; family Helioporidae; genus Heliopora; species Heliopora coerulea. The sequence continues at coordinate 480,207 of JASJOG010000039.1, forward strand.
GACCTTGTTTGCTATTTATTTTGATGAATCTAACATTTGTCATATCTGTTAAACATGTCCATGAAAGGGTAATACCTGTAAACAAACTATAAGTTGCAAACAACACATTACACTCTTACAGCAAAATGAAGTGTGTCAATTTGTTGTACACCTAGAAAGCTGCAAGATGGTGGTTCTTTGCACTCCCATGATTTTCTCCCAGGGTTGGGCTTACTAGCATCATTCCAACCTTTTTCAAACAGGCTTGAAGACAAGGTGACTATGAAACCAGAAGTCCCACACATTAAGTCCACAATATTAAGTCTCAAATGAACATATTCAAAGCTGGCCTCAAGTTGAAAAATTTCGCCCAGTGCAGCACTAACAATAATAATGACACTAATACAGCACATATTAATATGGCACACCACAACTAAGTTAAAAGGTGTTGATGTTGATGCAGCAGCAAGTAGCCTGTTTCAATGACCAACCTATCTCATCTTACTTCACTGGTAACGAAAGCGCATATCAACTGACCCCGACCTGTACTGACATGTTTTAACAAGAAGTTAAGAGGTTTCACCCCACACCCCCTGCCCCCAAAATGTGTATCTCTAATAAGATTAATTTCATTAAATCATATGACCTACGGAGCACAAGCCAAAACAACCAACTGCAGCGTGATACATATCGTTTTGCACATGAACCATTGCAACGCTTTAGAAGTACCAAGTGCTAAAATCGTACATATCAACTGATAGACCTTTATTAATCTAATTAGACTGGTTGACCTTTATTAATCTTATTTTATTTTAAAACCCGAGGTGCGAAACTGCATGTGCGCACGTCAACACTTGTCCATTGGATCCAACTTGAGTATTAAAGTTCACATCATTTTACATGTTTCAAAAATATTCTAAATTGAAACGTGAGCAATCGCTGATACTTACGAGAAGAACAGCACCACGAGTTGGCCATGGATTGTTCTTGTACCGAAGGCTTTTCCAAGCGGAACAAACGAAGGACACGGCTTGCGGCACCATTAGGATCAAAATCAACATTATAACCACTCTCTCGTTATCTTCATGACCTTTCTTTAGTTGTTCTGCCACACTGATCAGTGAGATTTTGCTGAAGACGGCACAACCGAGAACAAACGTGCAGAACAAAGCCGCAGCGACGCATTTCATGATCGGTAAGAACGAAGAGAGGGATTCCTCCTTCTTCTTAACCTTTTCCACCTTCGGCTCTTCGTTGACAGTGAGCGTTACGTCTTCGTTTAAGCCTGCCATTTTTAGAACCTTAGAGAATGCAGAATTTTTGGATGGAAGCAGAAAAGCTCCTTCCTTGTCTAAAACTTCGTGCGTTATGTTTTTTTTGGAAGTCTACAGGAAGGATGTTGGTCTTCTCGGAAGATAAATGACAGTATAAAAACAGGAAGCGGAAGGCTAAATCATATTTTAAAAACCATGTTATAGAATGTGGGGTAAAAACTGAATGGTTCTATGGAAATAAATCTTGTTCTGGGAAATGCCTTTCTTCCTAAGACCGCAAGATGTCCGATGGGAGTAGATCTACGTAGCGACCTTGCTGACTTTTTAACCTCAAGGTGGTTGTAACTTGAGAACCCACGATTACGTTCAATCTTTCTTCAACCCTTATTGCATAAGTCATAAATTTGTATGGTTAAACTTAAACTGCACAACATTCGTTGAAAAAATCATTCATAATCACCTTCAGGAATTACTGCAAAACAACGCCGCGAAACTAATCATTTACGGAGCTAATCCATCGACTTCCGTCTACAATCGACCACTTGCTAAACAGCCCATCTGGAGGACAACTTCAAGCCTCCGATCTTCAACAGCTCGAATAATTTATGGATATTCTTTTGTTCAGAGATATTTTTCCTCCAGCAGGGGAATAAATTCAAGTGGTCTGTAGAGACGTGCAACATTTCTGGTTCCATTGGTGGCACCAGAGAGGGGGGGGCAAAGACTCTTCCATTTCAGAATCATCCTGAAGGCAACATCACTAACATGGAGGGAAAATTTCATGAAACTTTCTTTTAAAGACTCTTCTCTTGATGCCAAATTTAAAAGTTAACTGTTTCTAGTGAGTTGTTGCGATTATTCTTGTTAAAACATGTTTTTGACCTTCGAATAAAGAAATTATAAAGAAGGCGTGGTCAGCCCCTGGTTTAGCCCCCTGTCGGGTACGTTAACCCCTGCGTCCGGGAATTCCTGGCACCACCCCTGATCTCTATGCACATACATCGCAGATGCAACCTTTCAAGATATCCCGGAACAGTTACGTTATATTCACACAGCAATTAAACGCATTTCTCTAAACGCTATAGACGCAACCATATATAAAATCCCATTATTACATAACCATAAAGAATTCCAACGTTTCAAGCAAAGGCTCTTCGTCAGAGAAAGAAACAGTTGTTTTTTTTTTGCTTTTGGTATATGCTTATCATGCATGTGATTTTTTGGCAGAATACTAAACCTTAACTCCCTCTACTACATCCAAAATGAGATTATAAGAAGTTTCAGTGAAGTGAAACCATTAAAACGAGGAAGTGGTGTCCTCTTCACAAATGATACTTTTTAAAACCCTGTCGGCAGGAACGACAGAATTGTCACACAGGTAAATTTAGGAAATAATTTATTATCTTTGAATTACCTTTGTTCCTTTGGTTGCATGATGTAGTCAAGTATAATTTATCCCCCAGCATTGTCCAGTGACTGTTTACCAAGTCTTCATTTTAAGGTCTAAAAAAAGTATCAACGGAAATGACTTTAATTCAAAATTTAATTCATTCGAATTTTATCAACTTTCCAAAACATAAACCAAAAGCTTCATATCGAAAATTACAGGTCGGAAAGCTACGATCGTTGCAAGTTAGCTCCGAAACGGAAATATGTCGAATTCAAGAGTTGTAAAGAAAGCTGAGTTTTGGAAGGGGTTTAGCAGGAATGAGTTAGTATGTTCAAAATATGAACAATATTAAGGTAATGTATCATTATTATCAGCTTAAATCACAAATTCTGAGGAAGTTAGTATTCCTCTACAACTCGTTACAAAGTCGGAATTCTCCGATGTTTGTCATGCTGGTAAATCCTTCTGTGCCATATAAAACTGACTGGCGGACGTTAGCAACAGCTGCGTCTAGTTTGGAGAGAGGGATCAAAAAGTCGGTTGATTCTATTTATGAGTAAGATAGTTTTGAGGGAAGGCTGTTGCACAAAGCCTTTTGCATAGATTTCCGTTGTTAGATCTAGGTTGTCTGAGATGAGTGTTTCTCTGAGGGCACCTGATTTTTCCAAGGGAAAATCAGGCCGACCTAAAAGGCGGGAGTTGGGCGAAGAACAAAAACAAGAGATTCGAGAAGCATTTGAATTATTTGATACCGATAAAGACCAGGCCATTGATTACCATGAGTTGAAGGTAGGATTAAAACATTTAAATGTGGAGTAACACGGTCGGTTAGATAATTTTACTGCACAGCGTTCTTGATATACCGTGTGTCCCTGTCATCTGTTAAACATGGTTTCGTGTATTGCTCAAGTTAATACTTCATGTGGCATACCAAGAAGATAGTCTACCCAAAAACGTTACATCTTTACATAGGAATTTTTATTAGAAAATGTCAGGCCGTTTTTGAGTTGTTGGAATCTTGCTACATGTTTGTCAATTTCGTCTGTTTACACGGCGTTGGATCCGCAATTGGTTCGGATCTGGGCGAATAAGTACACAGCCCAGTCTCACACCTTGAAAAGATGAATAGAATCAATTGACAGAACGTGACAAAAAATGAATATCATATATCACGAAAATATTTAAAATGGGCTGAGAAAGATTTACTGTTGCAAGGGGGGGAGGGTGATTTAACCCTTATCCTAAACCCTGACCTTGACCTTTTATGAGTTTCCCCTAGAAAGATTATATTCATCTGTTTTAAGCATATTTTTGGAATTGATGCCATTCATCATTTTGGGGGTGAAACTATGTTGGTGTACAAGACATCCAAGTCCACCTGGTCCATGCATGCATGGCTCCCCTCGCTCACCTTGTACATATAGTCCAACACAATCAGAATATTTCCATAGTTTTGTAATAGCACAATAGTAGTCAGACATTTCAAATAAATGACAAATTTTATAAGCTGACATCATGAATCATCACTCAACCATTGACCATTAGTACCTTATTCCTTTACTTTTTAAGGTTGCTATGAGGGCACTGGGGTTTGAAGTAAAGAAAGCTGATGTTTTAAAAGTAATGAAAGAATATGATAAAGAAGCAAGTGGGAAGATTATATTTGATGACTTCTACGAAGTCAGTAAGTAAATGTTTCTTAAATCCTTTTACCCCTGAATTTTTCCAAACAAATTATAAGTTATTCAATCCTCTCAAAATCCTTTTGAAAATTTAATGAAATCTGTTCATACAGTATGTCCAATATTGGTACATTTAATTGTGCCTATAATTGCAGTAGGAGGTTAAAGGGTTAATTCAATAGGTTATCAGGAAAGGTTTATGAATAAAAACTGTGCAAATTGGCAATCTGACCTCCACCAAGCCAGCATTTAGGACTCCCTTCCAGCAATCAAATGGTTGAATTCAAACCCAGGGTAATAAAATTAGAAAACTTAGAAATACTTAGTTTAAATGTAATCAGGACAAGATCACCGCACTAATTCAAAGAGACTTGTAAATGATGATATAATTGCAGTCATCCTAATAAAAATATTGTGTAGCTGCTCTAATTATATAGAAAACTAGGGGTTCACAAAAGCCTTTTGTTGGTTTGACAAGCTAGTGGATCAAAAAGACTAATAATTCCAGTTTTTAAAACTTAGTCTATTGAACCAGACAATGACGTTGCTTTTTACATCTGAAGGGTGAGCCACAGTACTTTTCAGAAGTGCTTGAGAACCCATACTTGCCATTGGCTGCTGGATACATCCTGATTGTAATTTTGGGTACAACTTATGTCTACTTTGGTATTACATTTCACTATAATAAATGGACATTTACATTTCTCTTAGCTTCCAGACAATTCTATTGAAATGAATTCATTGGAAAATCACCTTTGCATGTGACATCTATCCCAAACTTTGAAACAATTGTTTTTCAATTCTAGTGACAGACTGGATGTTAGCAAGAGACCCTCAAGAAGAAATATTCAAAGCCTTCCGTCTTTTTGATGACGATGACAGTGGAAAAATTAGTTTAAGAAATCTTCGTCGTGTTGCTCGTGAACTTGGGGAGACCATGACAGATGAAGAACTAAGGGCCATGATTGATGAGTTTGATAAAGATGGAGATGGAGAAAGTGAGTTTCTGTTTAAAATTACTTGTCTTACACTTCTCTCCTGTTTAAGTGCCAACTGTTTCTCTAGCTTCATGTTTCTAAGGGATGAGCCGGAAAATGCTGATTAGCAAGTCTGGCGGGGTATGTGCTTTGTCAGAGCACTTGTTATTTAATTTCAAATGCAAGGTATCCTAAAGCTCTTCCACATGCATATTTCTTGCTATAGTTTTCTGTGAGAGGGAAAATGTTTAACCTTAACCATACAGAGTTGACTTTTTTATTCTATTTTTTTTTCTTTGATTAATGGGGCTGACTTCACAAATTACTGTAATTGATATTTTGTTCCATTTATTTAGTCAACGAAGAAGAATTCATAGCAATAATGACTGGTGATACATAGTCCTTTATGGTTAAAAACAAGTATGTCACCAGAAATTCATGAGTTTAACAGATGAAAACAACTGCAGAAATACTGCTTTATAAAACATCATACATAATATTCTTAGTGCAAGCTGAAAAATGTTAGTTTGGGATGCTCAGACTTACAAAGTTGTAGTCTTGTGTGCAACTGACTTCTACCTTAATTCTGTTTGGTTAAATGAAGGCATTACAGCCATCTTGTCAACCATAAGTAGTACTATACTGAAAAATAATTTCACATCCATGTACTTAATTTTCATGAAATGATACAAGGTTAATTAATTCACCACTTAAACATGTTGAGTGTAAATAAGATTTTGAAAATGTAGGCTGCTGTTAACTGTCACTTAGAATTGTTAAGACCTCAAGGAAATTCTGCATGTTTCCCTAGTCTGGCTCGTAGGAATTGAACCCATGTAGTTGTGATAAACAATGAGGAATTGTCACCATGAAGCTACAAGGTCTGAAGTTGTTAGGTAATGCTACAATTACCTGGTTTACTAATTCAGTTTGTATGCATTAGTCTGCCTTGCAGCTGGTTTCAGAAATTTACATCCTGATGTTGTATACATTAATTGCAATATCATCAATACATCCACTTAAAAATGGGTTAAACTTTGTGTTTTAACAGTTAAAATAGTAAAGATGTTGAAGGGATAACTTGCAACTGTTAGAATTTGCCACATTTGCCATACAGCGTTTTGTCAAATCATAAATTCAGAAATAAATTTCACTTCTTAACACCTGATTTTTATCTTTTCTTCATTGTTCTTGCTCTGTTTTTATTTTGTTCATCAGTTCCTTTATTGTGGCACTGATGATTAAAGGTTAAGAAAACAAAGAAGCTGCCATTGAATTTTCTGTTTGCTTTTTCTGTAATGCAAAAGGATTTGAAATAGTGGAAAAAATTAAACAACTGAGTCTAAATTCTGGTCTGCTGAAATAAATATAATTTAAAGATCAAATTACTACACAGTTGAGATTGAAAATCAATTGCTATTTTAAAATACTATATATTTATTATTTGATTATTTACCAGTTTTGTGATGCATTCATTTTGATCATGTTAAGTAATTTAGTCAAAAAGTTTGGTTTTTCTTGAATTTGGTTACTTCATTGTGTTTTGTTGGGTAATTTCCACCACTGCACTGATATACTGCACAATTGCCTTGTCTAACCATGTTTGTTGATGGCGTGCGAATAACCCACCTTCATAAAAACCAAGATGGCCTCCAAATTGGGTAAGAACAAACAAGGACCTACTAGTTGGTTCTAAAAACAAAACCAAAACCACACAACTTAAGCAAATGTGAAAATTAATGATACATTTCTTGGTCATTTAATGTTCAACTCATTAAGGGGCAGGACTCATCCCCTTGACGAGTAAAGTCATAAAGAGTGTCCTTGTATTTTGCTTGACTAGTATGGCATATCATCATTGAATCAGTTTGATTTTGGACTGGAAGAGCAAATGCTTATTATGATATTGTTGCTCAGAGAAAATCTTTAATTCCTGAAACATTACATAAATTTTTTTGCATACATTTTGCATAATTTCTTGGTGTGTCCAGCAGTTCATCTGGGATAAGAGGATCATCCTGAGCATTTATCAATAACATTGGAATCTCCACCTAAAATTAAATATCAAAAAATATTGCATGTTAATAAAGCAACATATTACACAAGCTTTCTTGGGTCATGTACAGGGATGCATTGATTTAAGGAAGTTAACAAGTGATAGTATGTTTTACTGTACATTGTTGATGTATTTTGAGCTACTGCTGTTAATGTAGTAATCTGTCAGAGTGATATCCAGCCATTTTCCTGAAAAGGAAAGAGGAAGTATTAATTAAACTTAATGTTTCAGAAATTACTAAATCAAAGTGGTCTATGGTACTTAAATGAATGATCAATCATGTGAATGAGGGGCATGAACAGGGTAATCATCATTAATGCAGAAAGAATGGACCCTTAAGAGTACACTAATGATGGAGTTTTGATTTTTGTCCAGTATAGTCAGTTTTAAAAGCAATTGAACATAAAACCTCTTTCAATTGGAGACTTAAAATCAAGTCAAAAGTTGTATAGAGCATGTGTTAATGAATGATATTTAATTACCTTACAAAATGCTCATCAATTTCTTTAAGTGATGTTGCCATTAAAACTTTATTTCTCAGGGAATTGTGATAGTCACCTGTATCTCCGCATGTGAGCTCCTTCAGATGTCTTTTAATAACCTGTTTAACTTTTTGTGTAATAAGCCAGTTGTAGCCACAATGAAGTCCATCCCATTCTTCAAGAACAGGACATGCCCTAAAAGCAGTAATGCAAAACAATGAGTCATTTCTAGATTCCTTTCTCTGCATTAAATGAGTGTTTGTGACCATCTGTACAAAGAAATGCTGAATACTGACAGCATGGCAAGGGCTCTGAGGGCCATCAGATTATCTGCAGAAATCCCACACAACTTGAAGAGTGTAAGCATATTTTAATGCAGGGGCAGCCCTGGAAAAGGTAGTTTGAAACTCAGGCTCAATGACCTTATATACTTTATGTATAATGATTGAAATGGTACACTGTAACAGCCTTATATATTAATTTAGACAAACTCAGACTTCTTAATTACAGAAGACTTACTTCATAATATCATATCCTTGGCAGACTGACACGGCAGCTACAAAGTTTTCTGGTGTTTGGGATTTTCTCCAAGGTATTTCACCAAAATATTGCCACCCAAGGAAAACCCAACACCAACAAGATGTGTATATGGATAATTGCTAATGACAAAATTCACCATAGCATTAAGCTCACATGTGCTACCTGGAAAACAAAATGGCGGTAATTGAATTATTGTAAGTTTTTAATGGCATTGAAAGAGCTACAGTACTATTACTGGACATTACCCCTTTAACCTCCTGGTATCTACATACTGCACTCAATAAAATTACAGTACACAATGTTGGCCAGGATAATGAGATTATCAATGGCTGGCCCATGAAGTGGAAGAATTAAACCATTGGCTGCCTATAGAGTGGATTGGCACCTTTCCTTGGCAAAACAATTATCTTGCTTTCACCACAATTAAAAAAGGTAACCAAGGATGTGGTTGGTTTAACTGAGGTAGTTTTATAGCCAGATTATTTGCTCATTTTAGGGTTCTCAAAAAAACTCTGTCCAGCTGACAATTTCTGTCTGAGGATTGCTTTGGAATAAATTCAAAATATCACAGTTTCACCAATAGTTTCATGTTGTTATTGACTCACATCATAAGTTTCACCTTTCCAGTTGTGTCAAGTGTCAATTTCAAGTGAGAAAGTGTCATTGTTCATCTGTTTTGCCAACTGACCAAGCATCTTTTATCAACCAACCCAGGATGCTTTTAATTATAAAGGTGACTTTTACTATAATTATTTTGCCAAGGCAAGGCTTTCTGGATGGCCTTACCACTTTACCAATTGATTTCATGAAAAGTGAGTGTGTCAAATCTGTTACATATCCCAGCATGGCATGTTAAAACCCTCCTCCCCTAAATAATATCAGTTGTTTAAGATTATGAAGTTAAAAAGGTCACCCTGGGTGGCAATATGCAGTAAAACAAACTTGTGAACTATAATATGACAATGACTGCTGCAATTTAAACTTATAAATGGCTGTCCACCCATGCTTATTGGTCTTACATTAGAAAACGTACCATATGTAAAAATTCTTCTAGAGGTGAGTTTCACTGGCAAGACACCAAGGTGGTTCAACACAAAAACACGGAAGCCAAGATTAGTTGAATATTCACAAAATGATTGGATGTAAGCTGCTTTGCTGTCATTTGCTATCCCAGGAACCACAACAATTGTAAAGTCACCTATGACCTAAGGAAGTCAAAAGTAAAATACCATTATGTCAGCCAAAATATGGTTGATGTTATAACTGTGACCATGTAATGATTTAGTTAACTGTAGAATTCATCTGGTGTAGACTATAGTCAAATTGAACTTGGGTTCTTGAAAAAGTACCTTTTCTTTTCCTTCTGATATAGGTTCAAAAATGTCAAATATCACAGTGGAGTTGTCTTCCAGTTTCACACTTTGCTGTGTTGATGCTTTGTGGTTTAGAGATGGGCTAACTTTAGCAAATGCAAATGTGTGCAAGTGGCCATTCTTGCCCCAGAGAGTTGGGGGTATGTACCTAAAGTTAAAAAAAAAATTAAAAAAAAATAAAAAAAAATTATGAAAGGTGGAATTGATACACCAAGAAAAAGAAATGAAATGTGACATTAAAATAAAAGGCATTTTTATTTGATTGAAAGCATGACCAAAACAATATTTTCTAAATAATCTGTTTTACTTTGTAAACATTTCTGGATTTATAATTATACATTACCAGAAGGGTATAAATTAATAATTAAGTATAATTAATGACTAACCAGAACACAAAAGTTAATATGACCAACTGAGTTTTACCCATGGTTCGCCCCGATATACCAACATTTGTGCACCTGGAAGATGCAAGTGGCCTCTTCAACCGAAAATGGATAATGTCAGACCGATTAAACTCGCTATTTCATCAACAACTGCTGCATGGCAACTTTAGTGTCAAAATTTACCAGTTAATCTGATGAGCTTGTCCCTTTAACTTTCCTCGTTGTGAGTCAAATTTCCCCAGCTCGAGAATGTTACTTACGGTTCGTGGAATATTGGACAGAATTTGAGCACTTTGTCGACGAAGCTGTCATCTTGGTTAAAACACAACTTTGGAGGCGTCGGCGCCTCCCCAAGATTCAAGAATTTTAGAATCACATATACAATAATCAAAGGAAAGAGTAACCAAATCGAAAGATCTGTCATTATTAGACATCCACCGTAGAACCGGGATGTTTGTCAGCAAAAAGGCAGCAAATATTTCATGCTTCCTATTTCTAATTATTCAAGAACTCTAATTCATTGCTAATTTATTCACCTTTGAGCAACAAGCGCTCTCAGCCTCTCCCTTATGATCCATAAATATATGTACTGAATAAAACAAATTGTCAAAAAGGACTGGGAATTAAATAATTCTATGCAATTTTACTTTTCTAAACTCTAGCGTTCATCAACAAATCCCATTTTTGACTCCCTCGAGTTGCATAATTATTCAATGTCTGACCGAGTGCATTCGCGTGCAGCCTGAGACTAGTGATAACCATGGAAACGGTTGGCGATATTTTGCGTAGATGCGATCAGTGATTGTTTATTTTGAGTTAGCACCAAAATGCCTTCTCCAGATGAGCCGATCTATTGCTCACAGCAAATAAATATCCCACCAGAATTGCCAGATATTTTAAAGCAGTTTACGAAGGCGGCCATAAGGACACAACCAAGTGATGTACTGCAGTGGTCTGCCGCGTAAGTTACCACTACTGTATCACACAAATTACTGTGGTCTGTGACAACGTGGAGTTGTTGAAATGCCCGGTTTTGCAATGCTTCAGACATATCATGGCTCCCTATACTTGTTTTTATATATCATGCGAACCACGTCTACAATGATAAAACGAAATTTTGCTCTTTGTAACGTTTTTTGCGCTTCTTTTAAGCTACTCAAAAACTGCATTACATCGGCAAGCTGGTCTTAGTCAAACAACTACGGTTTAGTGCATAGAGTGTTTTATTGATGATTTATGCACTGTGTATGTATACTAGGATATCTTATAATTTCATATACTTCGTGTTAACATATGCAGTTTTCTCACTGCAATTTCAGATATTTTGATGCATTATCTAAGGGACAACCTCTTCCAGTGAAAGACCGTCTTGAAGCTCCTCTTGGGTCAGCTTTGGAGAAACCACTAACGCAAGGTCTCCTGGGAATACTTCACAAGCAGGTAAAATTGATAATACTATTCTACACACAAAGGGAATTTTCATGATAGTTAACCCAATAAAATATATATTATCCAAATAAAAGTAATTTAGTTGTAGAATCCTCGAACTGTGCATATTAAATATATTGAATATTGTCTCATAAGTCATGTCAGGAAATATGTAAAGTTTACTCACAGAATTTGGAATAAGTTTCTCTCTCATGTTTCTGATGGTGAGGTATCAGAAGGTAAATGTAATATTTTCGTATTCAGTTGACATTTGATTTCACAGTTAGGTACAAAGCCAGTCATTGAACTTTCATCTCTAGAAGAAAAATGGAAACATTTGGCATTATCAAAGGACATCCTCTCTGAGATTTTAAGGTATTGTGCTGTGTGCAGCATGGCATGAAATATGAGGATATTCATACTGTCTTTAAGCTAGGATCTTAATACTTCATGATGCACATCATAACCAACAGATCAAATAAATATTCCCTACTGATTATAAGAACATAACAATACAAGAAAAAACATTAGATGATATTGCAATTTTCTTATTGTTTTTAGAATTGGAAGTTTTGCTGAAGAAATTACATGGCTGCATTTCCTTGCACTGGCAGCAAGTACCATAAGTGAGGTAAGCCAAATAAATGTTGGCTAATATTATGTTGCAGCTAGAAAAATAGATCTTTGGGTCAGAGATCAGTGCTTCAATGTTTAGCTTTCTGAACTTAGTTTCTGTCTGCAAAGGTTTTGGAGTATGCATGATGGTTAAATTAGTAAATGAATAAATTGATGAATTTATTACTTTAAGGTCTGCCAACTAGGGGATGTGTACAGTGTAAATGGAAGACAAACTGGGACTACAGTAAACCTCCTGTTTATTGCGGTAGTTACGTTCCAAACCCTACCATGATAGGTGAAAATCCATGATATAGTGATACCGTATATCACTATATCATTGTGTGTGTGTGTGAAACCACAGTTTCACTTAGAAAATCATTTTATTTACACTGTATATACATATTTTGCATTTAATAATGATTTAGTATAGAAAATTTAGTATATTTCATCCTAAATAGCTGTAAAAACTAATAAAACAATGATAACTGTGAGCAGCGGATATCACTATGTCCGCGATATAGCGAGAATTTCCATGATATCAAATTAGATATGTTCTATAGAAAAACCTGCAATGTTGCAGGTCCGCAAAAGATGAACCGCGATATAGTGAGGGTTTACTGTAGTGAGCAGCATTGAATGATTTAATAGGGTGATCTTATCAAAACTTTTCCACATAAATGGAACATGATAAATAGGAGGAAGATGCTTTTGAGAAGCAATCACACCTTGTGTTATGCAAGCAGCCCCTAAACCTTGTGGAATACAACTTTGGCCTGTCTTTCTTAGAACTTAACTATGGCAATGAAGATAGTGTGTGAAATCCTAACAACAGATTTAGAAGGAGGTCCTTCAAGAATTGAGTTTGCCACATTTAAAGAGTTGTATACATACCTGGCAATGATTGATGGAGAAATCCCTAAGGAACATGTTGATGCAGTGCTGGACCATTTACAATATGATGTGTAAGTTTGTAATAAAGGCTTTAATTACCTTAAATTTGACACCCATGCCAGCTGTATTCCACTCCAGTTGCTGTTTGGTGATTTAATCAGCTGGCAGTAGTTGATTGAATTTGTTAGCTAGAACTGGAGGTACTGTTAAGTGCTGGTGAAGAGCTAGAGTGAAAATGAAGTGAAAGTGCATTTGATCATACCAAAAAATACTGCAACTTGCAGATTTAAGCATAATTCTTTGCATGCAGTAAATACAACATTGTATCCTGGAGTAATACAAGAAGAGAATAAGGTATCAAAATGATTAAAATGTTTTTCAGTAGTATCAAATGAGATGGTAACATGAACTGGGGTTTTTAATGGTTAACTTCAATGGTTAACTCATCTGTTTTCAATTTTCAGTGAGAAACAGAATGGCCTTGTTTTGCCAAGGAACTTCACTCATGAATCGTGTCCACCACTGGCACCTCAGTTGTAACAAAACATTTGACTGAAACTAAGGGAAGAACAATCAGTTGGTTAATCCTGATGAAACTTATTGGAGTTCACTTAGAATCAAAAATCCATGCCTTATTTTTTACTTTAATTCTTACAAGATTTTGCATGTAAATATCTATTGTGTACTGCATAAATTACTGGTTGTATTGGTGAACACCTGATTCCCAACTGTTGTATTTAACTATTGCACCAATCACAGCAACATAAAATTATTTGCTTTACTAGTGAATTTGAGGTTCTTAACCCTTTATGAGCCACACTGTTTTTATGGAGGGAGAGCATTTTGATCTCCTAACATACATGTACTAGCATTAGATAATTTCTTGATTATTCCAGCATCACAAAATCTGGTAGAGGAGGCAATTTTACTCTTACCTGGTCCAGATGTGGTTAAGGCTTATTCCTGTACGTCTCGATTGGTGAAGTTAAATTCATTGTACTTTGAATCAAAATAATTAAATAAATGCAAGTATTTATTTTAAATACAAACAATATTTTACAGATGCTTATCAAGATGTACAGAAATTTTTTTACATCATTACCTGTATTGGCAATAAAGATTAATAATTCCTACACTACAAGACAGGAGACCTATCCATAATATTACTGTACCATGCATGTACAATTACATGCACCCACAGCCAATTGCAGAGCAATTAACACATTTGAGTTTTTCACATTAGCAATCATTTTTAGCACTGTTACTGGAAATTACACACGACTTTAGAAAATACCCAGCAATACTGCACTAAAAAGCCAGATGTTAGTTGACTTTATCTTACTGATGCATAGTACTGACAGAACCATTTGACATCTTTCCTTGTATGAAAAATTTATCCATTTCTGTTCGAACAGTACTAATAAAAACCTTTGGGAAGCAGGAACTCAACTCACTAACAGCAGATTCTGACACCTTGTCACATCTTACTAATCCTAAAAAAAAATCAAAACCAACAAGAAAAAGAAAGCTTGTTCAATATATATGATCTGCAGACATACTTTAGTATCAGCAGTTCAGAACCTGGGAATTTGCTGTGTGGGGGAGTTTGCAACACCCTATTTTTGGTGCATTGGTTGGTAAAATGGTGTGTGAGAGAGTGAAATCTTGATTCTTGGTAAAAGATGTTACATTGGTTGATCAAGGAGGCAAAAGGTACACCACTACTGGTCACAAAAAGGAATGAACTGAAACAGGTGCCAACAGTTAGCAAAATGCTGGCAATCCCAGTTAAGTTTTTATTTTCTGATTACAGTTAATACAGTGTATTGGCATCATCCTTTTCCAATTGAAAATGTAAAAGAAGGGGGTTTTTTAACGATTTTCTTCATTGATAAGTTTGTTAACATTATACAATAAGACCATTTGACCAAAATGTATTCCTACAGTATTATTTTTAAATATTTTACTAATAAAGCAATTTCCTTGAAACTTTTGCAACTTGCAAAACAAAAAAAGTTAATTTTATCAAGAATTTAATTTGATGCTCTTCTCATGACCCCTATATTAGGTTGCTACAACTGTATGAAAATTATTATTAACTGTACCTAAGTGCTTCAAGCTTGGACAGCTGTTAATCACATACTTTGCTCCAACTTCTGTTATCTCTGAACACCAACTCACATCCAGATGTTGAAGACTCTTGCAGTGTACCCCAATTAGAAAGAGACCTGTAGCAAGACACCAATATCTTAACTTTATGAAATTAATTTTCTCACAGCTAAGCTTTCAACTCATTGAGTCTATATCTTTTCTCAGACTTAATATTAAAAATCGAATTAGTTGGAAACTAACTCTAAGTATCGAAATGCATACATATAATGATACCTCTAGTATGCTAAATGGCTGGCAAGACAGCATATGGTTGGCTACTGTATGAGTCTTTATCTTACTTCCCGAATGAAATTCAAAGCATACCAGTGAATATACCTATCAATATTATTTTTTCTGTCATGCCACAATGATGTCACACAATGGGTGTTGAAAGTTTAAATGGCATCATTTATTGATGTTTATGCTTTAGAAAGGTGAGAATAGGCTAGATAATAGAGTGTTTCCCTGATTTAAGTGTTTGTTAAATTATAGGTACTATATATATATATATATATATATATATATTTACACATACATACATTGTACAATGTGTTTACCTTGATCAGTCACTTTGTTGTGCACTAGAAACAAATATTTGAGAGACTTGCAGTTCTTACTGATCTCCAATGCTGATCTGTCAGTCAAATTATTACACAGACTCAAATTTAAATATTCCAGCTTTGGACAAGACGTAACCAAGCCACAAACGTCGTTATCAACCAAGGTGATGCCACGTAAGTCTAGCAAATGAATATCTCGGCAGAACCTTACAATATAATAGATGCAGTGGTTTGTAAGCCCACAAAAGGGTAGACGTAAAGACTGTAGCCTGGTACAACCTTCTACCAATGCTATTAAACCATTGTCTGCAACATTTCTGACTCTTTCTGTAGATAATGATCTAAGTCCGGAACAGTGATTTCCAAGAGATATAAGGGCATTGCTTGTTAGCTTTAGGCACTGATCAATGATCACTTCTTCAAGCTCTGAACATCCTTGGCAAACCTGCAATATGATAAAATTTCCATGAATTATATAAAGATTAAAACAATAAGGAAAAATTTACCCAATATATGTACAAGTTTCATAGTTCAAAACAACAGGTGAATTTTCTTTTCCTTATCCCCTCCCAATAAATTACTAAAGGATGAAAAATGTACCCATTATATAGGACTTATCAGAACTACCAGGTACCTAGCAGTCAAAGACCTCTTGAATTGCTGTTGGAGCACCAAGCACAGCTTTTAAAAAATGCTCAGTGGCAGACAACTAGTATTCTTGAAGAAAATCCTCTTAAAATCTTTCAAAATCTCTCAAATCATTCTTTCAATTATTGTATTACCATATCAATTACTGTATTGCCATTATTGTATCATATTAATGTCCATACTATGAAAAATTCATCCAGAATCAACTGAAAATTGCAACTGATAAAAAAACAAACTGTGTACAGGACCACCTGACAGCCTCATAGGCTACAGAACTTTTCAACCTTACTTCAATTCTGGCTTATCTACTGAAGAAGTAATTTAGGCTTTGAATATCTCAACAGAGGTTTATTAAAGCAATTCAAACTCTTTGACTTTAAGGTGGCATGATAGAGTTTCTTGAAAAGTGGAAGAATACAAGTTTGATTCCCAAGAAGTGCCACAGTGAATATTTTCTGGAATGAATGAAAAACAAAGTGAAAGGTTGGATCACATTTTTGATATCAAATACTGGAAGCTGGTTAACTGTTCATGCAGTTGCTATGGAAAGACTGCAACAAAGGTTGTTGGGGCAACGCCTTACCCTAGTCCAAACAGGGGAGTGACTGCCCCAATCAACCACTTTCAATACCCTTGTGGTAAAATCATTTTCAGGATGGTTTGTATAACCAGACCTCAACAGCAGAAGCACATGTGGCATACTACCTTAGTTAAGCATGGCAGTTGAGCATGACACTAATTTAATGTGGATATGTGTTAAATAATTGTTCCTAGAATCGCAAATTTACCTTACTTAAGCCATCATCTGAGAAATTACTTGACAGTGATATATCGAGTTTCCTCAAAAAAGAGCAATTTTCCCCAACAGCCTCCAAAACTTGATCAGAAAGTTCACAATGTGTCATTGTCAGCTC
Source organism: Heliopora coerulea (assembly GCA_030142905.1). Taxonomy (NCBI): domain Eukaryota; kingdom Metazoa; phylum Cnidaria; class Anthozoa; order Scleralcyonacea; family Helioporidae; genus Heliopora; species Heliopora coerulea. The sequence continues at coordinate 497,553 of JASJOG010000039.1, forward strand.
CACCAAACTATGGCATTGCTTCATGACACAGCTAACGCCACAGTCGGTCAAATGTTCACAGCCGGAAATCCTCAATTGTACCACATTGTTGCTGAAAGATGTGAGCCTGTCTAGATCTTCATCTGAAATGCTCTTGGATCGTGTCAGGTCGAGGCACCTCCAAAGACTTGGATCACAGCATGCTTTACGCCATAATTTGTTCACCAAGCAAAGTTTGCATAATTCCTCTTTCTTAAAAAATTCCAGTATATTTAAGAATACGACCCATGGAAGACGAGAAAAGTTGAAGAGTCCATCAGGATTGCTATCTGAACTTTCCGAACAAACACTGCTATTTTGCATTCTTGCGAGCGCTCCAATCAGAATGATTCAAAATGCGCTTGGCCCTCATCGAGTTAGAAATGAATCTCAAAAATCAAAATACTCTTAACTCACGTTCTTCAAATTCCGACACCATATTTAATTACCCAAACATCTCTTCGGGCTTCTCGAAATTCAAGATGGCCGCCTGGAGGGCAGTTCGTGCATTTAGAGTTGCCTTGATCAATCTAGCTGGTACTACAACATGTAAAACATTGTTCCCTGGTATTAATATGAAGAATAATTCTTTAAAGGTACAACTGGTTCTTGCTGTTGTTCGAAACAAGTAATTTTGCTTTTTAGCAGGATTGGTGTCCTTCCTTCTCTCGGGGTAGAATGCATTCTCCAAACTGCTTACCACTCCCAGGCCGCGCCAATGTCACTCCTTAAACGAGCCCTGTGTACGCCAATAATTTGACCGGGCTATATGTTAGAAAAGCTTGTTTTATAATAGATTTGCCGTGCAAAGCCTTTGAACATATCAGCAAGGTGTTATCTGTGTCATAAATTTTACTGATGGATTGGTCAAACCAGTTTGCTTGATAACAAAGTTAAAGTTGAGCATGAACACAGCTTATTATAAAGCTGTTTGCATATCTTTTAATCCAAAAAAATTGCAGGTACCTGACTTCCCAGTGCATGTACAAACTAGCAAGTAAGAAGCAAACTTGTGAGTGGTATCCTTGACACTGATCTTATGCCAATAAATAATACACACTTAAAGAGATGACTTAGAGACACCCCTGACATCATCGAGATCATGAAAGCGGTTTAGGTGGTTCAAAGTCCTCTATTGGTACCACAAATGGCAACAAAAAAAAACCCAAACCTGTCAGAAAGCTGTAAAGACCATAAAGGAAAGGTGATATTTGACCCTAAAACTTCTTATGGAAAGATCTTTCTGCCTTTGCCCCTGCAAGAACTCATAGATATTTCTACTTTTTAGCAGCCAGTGTTTTTCCAGTCTCATTCCATAACTCTTCTTACTAAGTTCAATGTTGTGGACAACAGTAAGCAAGGGCAGAAAACCAAACGTTACAAGAAAGCCTACGCTATTGGATTCTTCAAGAACAACAAACGACAAACAGCAGACATTGGCGATGTTATTAAAGTTGCTGTGAGAGGACAGACTTGCCGAGCCTTAATTGTGGGTTCCAGAAAACATAAGGGAAATAATATGGTTCCAAGATATGATAATAACAATGTCGTGCTGGTGGATGAGAATTTGGCTCCTTTAGGAACTAGGATACGAGGACCAATACCAAACATTTTAAGAAAGCAAAGAGACAAATATTCTAAAGTTTTAGCTATTGCATCAAAGTTTACATAATAGAAATTAGAAAAAGCTGAAATCTATGCATTTGTTTATTTCTGTAATGTTGTACTTCCTAATTCTTGTTAAAAAAATTACCAGGTAGGGTGAGGGGTTTTTTTTGTTTGTTGGTTGGTTCCTTTTCAAGTTTTCATTTAGTGCCTACATAAATAGTGGGTTTTTAAACCACACTTCATGACAGCTTAATGGACGTGAATATGTATTAATACATGAACAAATTATGTTACCATCAAAGTCAAGAAAATACCATGTCAAGTAAGCTTCCATCTCCCCAGCCAAAAATGAGAGCTACCTGAAATTAAAGAACAGAAAATACCCATTGAATTGATTGACAAGATGCATATCTTATTCTGCTATTGTTTTGTTTTATATAATATTTTCAAGATATTTCAGTGTCAACAGATCACATGACTCAGTCATATTGTGCCTAATAAGGTGAAACTGATGTAATACTGATTAAAATCATGTGCATTGAATCATTGAAACAAGAGAAAATAATTTCCAGGTTTATTAGTATTTTTACAACTTTATTTTCATAGTGTGATATGCACTAACATCCATACATACTTACTACATCTTTGCTTTGTTATTTCATTTCTCCTATCGCAATTTTTTGTTCAACAACAATGGTATGCTGAAAAAGATTAACAGAGTTTTCATGAATTGAGGAAGTTTTAATACTGGATGTATGAAGACAGTTATCCAACTGAAACTTACCACAATGTAAGAGAACCTGAGATCTGATCTCTGCATCCTTTGAATGATATTTATTTTCCCTTTGTTTCTGCATTTCTGATTTTTTCCATTCTTTTCGTGCTCTTCAGTACATATAATAGTGGGATTATTTTCCCCCTTTTTTTTCCACCTCTTTTGCTTTAGTCTTGTCATAATGAGCTTTAATTTTCTCTTACTGTCGTCATTGCTGCTCATAATAATTCATAATTCATTCACTGGTCTTGGTCAAGCTGACTTAGAAAAAAGTTCAAAGAGTGAAAATACATTTCTAAATAAAAACAGACATTTTCTCGTGAACACTTACAATTTATCTTCTGGAACTCATCTAGTCTCTTTATGCTCTTTTTGTCTTCATTTCGTGTTGTTATTTGTTCTCTTTTCTTTGTCTTTGTTTCTTCTCTTTGAATATAATCCCTTTCATTTATTGTCTCTTTGTTTCTGCATTTCTGGTCTTTTTCTTTTTTTTTTACCTGTTTTCATTCTTTTTCATATTCCTCAATTTATATAACTCAATGATCCTCTCTGGCTGTGTTGTTGTTGTAATGATCTTTAATTTTCTGTTACTGTAGTCATTGCTTCTTATTATAATGATTCACAATTCATTCATTGGTCTTCTTGTTAATACTGACTAAACAAAAAAGTTAATAACTAAAAAAATAATCAAAAAATACAGTACCACAGTAATAGAAATAGACATATTCTTCGGAAGACTTGAGACTTGACTTCGGACTTGTTCTGAAACACTTGAGGCTAGACTTCGGATTTCTTCACAAAGACTTGAGACTTGACTTGAGACTTGCTCTGAAAGACTTGGGAATAGACTTGAGACTTGACTTGAGACTTGCTCTGAAAGACTTGGGAATCGACTTGGGACTTGACTTGGAACATGTTATGAAACACTTGAGACTTGACTTAGGACTTGACACTTATTCCTAAATTCTTGAGACTTCACTTAGAACCAGTTCATAAAGACTTGAGACTTGACTTGGGACTTGTTTCCAAACATATTTAATTCTACCGTTTCGTTGGGTCTCATGACCTTAAGTATATTATGCGCATTCTATGCTGGGCTTCAATTTTTATTATTAAGCCACGATTTCCCCCTGGTCTGTCACAACCTGTTGTTCTCAAAGACTTAAGACTTGACTTGGAACTTTTTCTTAAATACTAGAGACTTTACTTTAGACTTAACTTGGGACTTGTTCTCAAAGACGCGAGACTTTACTTGAGACTTGCTTAAGACTGACTTACTTAAGTTGTGCATAAAGACTTGAGACTCGACTTGAGACTCGACTTGAGACTCGACTTGGAACTTCTTCTTAAAGAGTTTTAAAACATTACATGTGTAATTCTAACGTTTCGACTCATGAACTTATGCTTGTTGTACACATTCTGTGCTGGGCTTTAATTTTTGTTGTTAAGCTGCGATTTTCGTCTGGTTTATCACTAGCCGTTGTTCTCAAAGACTTAAGAGTTGACTTGTAAAGTGTTTTAAAACAGTCTTTAAACATGTTTAATTGTAACGTTTCGTGGCATCTCATAAACTTATGGCTGTTATAAGTATTCTCTGCTCAGCCTTAATTTTAATCATTGACCCACGATTTCCGCCTTGTTTATCTCTAGCCGTTGACTTAGGACTTGTTTCCAAAGAGTTCAGACGTGACTTGAGACTTAACTTCGAACTTCTTCTCAAGGAGTTTTAAAACACGTTGAATTTTAACATTTCGTTCCGCCACATCAACTTATGGCTGTTATATCATTTCGCTGCTGCGAGTTATATTTTATTATTAATCTACGATTTCCGCCTTCTTTATCACTCTTCGTTGCTCTACAAGAGTTGAGACTTGACTTGGAATTTGTTCCGAACCAATTGAGACTTTATTTGGACTTTGACTGAAAGGCGTTGCACTTGTTGTAAAAGACGTGTGGCTTCACCTCACACTAGTACTTGACTCGCGACTAGCTCTGAAAAACGGGGGACCTCACTTGGAACTTAACTTGATATTTGTTCTGAGAGCGTTGACAGTTGACTTGGGAACTTTTCTCGAAGACTTGAGATTTGAGATTTGACGCGAGACGTCGTGTGAAAGACTTGGGACTTTACTTCGGACTTGTTTCAAAAGACTTTGGTGCCAACTTGCCCCTTGAATTCCGACTTGTTGACAAACACTTGAGACTTGACTTGAGATTAGAGTATAAACTTCCTCTAAAAGACATAGGACTTCTTCAAATATACTTGACACTTGGCTTATGATTTCACTTGCAACTTGTTCTCAAAAACTTGAGACTTGACATCAGACTCCATTAGGAGCTTATTTTCAAAGACTTGACACTTGGGTTGAGACTTGACTCCACATTTGACCAGGAACTTGTTCTAAAATACTTGAGACTTCACTTGGAACTTGTTCTCAAAGAGTTTTCAAGCACTTTTAATTCTATCGTTTCGTTACTCTTCATAAACCTATGGCTACCATACGCATACTCTGCCGGGCCTTAATGTTTTATTATTAAACTAACAGTTCCGCCTACTTTATTACTAACCGTTTTTCTATAGACTTAAGATTTACTTCGAACTTGTCTTAAAAGAGTAAGAAAACATGTTCAATTGTAAGGTATACTTTCGCTTCATGAACTTATGGCTGTTGTAGGTAATCTCTGCTGTACTTTAATATTTATTATTAAGCTACGATTTCCGCGTTCTTTATTACTTGTAGTCGCTCCACAAGAGATAAGAATTGATTTGGAATTTATTCTGAAGCACTTGACACTTTATTTCAGCTTTTACTGAAAGGCGTGGCACTTGTATTAAAAGTGGGTAGTCTTGACCTCACACTTGACCCGAGAGATGCTCTGAAAAACCTGCGATTTTACGAGGAACTTTACTTGGTATTTGTTCTAAAAGACTTGAATATTGATTTCACACTTGACTTACGACTTTTTCGCAGACTTGAGATTTGACTTGAGATTTGACTAGAGATTTGCTGTGAAACAGTTCCGACTTGTCTTGGGACTTGTTTTAAATGATTTTGGAGCTCACTTGACACTTGATCTAAATCTTGTTCCCGTTCACTTGAGACTTGATTTGGAAGTTAGTCTGAAATCCTAGAGGCTTGATTTGGCACTTGTTCTTAACGACTTGGGTCTTGACTTCCGAGTTGTTAGCAAACACTTGAGACTTGACTTGAGATTTGACTCGACACTTGCTTGGAAGTACTTGGAACTTGTTCTAAAATACTTGATATGTGGCTTCAGATTTCACTTGCAACTTCCTCTCGAAAACTTGAGACTTGACTTGAGACTGCACTTGGAACTTATTTTCAAAGACTTGGCACTTGAGTTGAGACTTGACTCCACATTTGACCAGGGACTTCTTCCAAAATACTTCACACTTAACTTGGAACTTGTTCTCAAAGAGTTTTCAAGCACTTTTAATTCTATCGTTTCCTTACTTGTCATAAACCGATGGCTAGCATACGCATACTCTGCTGGGCCTTAATGTTTTATTATTAAACTAACACTTACGCCTACTTTATTACTAACCGTTTTTCTATAGACTTAAGATTTACTTCGAACTTGTCTTAAAACAGTATTAAAACGTGTTCAATTGTAAGGTTTCGTTTCGCTTAATCAAGTTATGGCTGTTGTACGTATTCTCTGCTGAGCTTCAATGTTTAGTATTAAGCTACGATTTCCGCGTTCTTTATGACTTGTAGTTGCTCCACAAGAGTTGACACTTGACTTGCAATTTGTTCTGAAGCACTTGAGACTTTAGTCGAACTTTCACTAAAAGGCGTGGCACTTGTAAAAGTGGTGAGACTTGACCTCACACTTGAGTAGAGACATGGTATGAAAAACCTGCGATTTTACGTGGAACTTTACTTGGTACTTGTTCTAAAAGACTTGAAAATTGATTTCACACTTGACTTAGGACTTTTTCGTAGACTTCAGATTTGACTAGAGACTTGACTTGAGATTTGACTAGAGACATGCCGTGAAACAGTTCGGACTTGTCTTGGGACTTGTTTTAAATGATTTTGGTGCTCACTTGACACTTGACTTGAATATTGTTCCCGTGCACTTGACACTTGATTTGGAAATTACTCTGAAATCCTAGACACTTGACTTGAGACTTGTTCTTAAGGACTTGGGACTTGACTTGCGACTTGACTTGCGACTTGTTAGCAAACACTTGAGACTTGACTTGAGATTTGACTCGACACTTGCTTGGAAGTACTTGGAACTTGTTCTAAAATACTTGATATGTGGCTTCAGATTTCACTTGCAACTTCTTCTGGAAAACTTGAGACTTGACTTGAGACTGCACTTGGAACTTATTTTCAAAGACTTGGCACTTGAGTTGAGACTTGACTCCACATTTGACCAGAGACTTTTTCCAAAATACTTCACACTTAACTTGGAACTTGTTCTCAAAGAGTTTTCAAGCACTTTTAATTCTATCGTTTCCTTACTTGTCATAAACCGATGGCTACCATACGCATACTCTGCTGGGCCTTAATGTTTTATTATTAAACTAACACTTACGCCTACTTTATTACTAACCGTTTTTCTAAAGACTTAAGATTTACTTCGAACTTGTCTTAAAACAGTATTAAAACGTATTCAATTGTAAGGTTTCGTTTCGCTTAATCAAGTTATGGCTGTTGTAGGTATTCTCTGCTGAGCTTCAATGTTTAGTATTAAGCTACGATTTCCGCGTTCTTTATGACTTGTAGTTGCTCCACAAGAGTTGACACTTGACTTGCAATTTGTTCTGAAGCACTTGAGACTTTAGTCGAACTTTCACTAAAAGGCGTGGCACTTGTTGCAAAAGTGGGCAGACTTGACCTCACACTTGAGTAGAGACATGGTATGAAAAACCTGCGATTTTACGTGGTACTTTACTTGGTACTTGTCCTAAAAGACTTGACACTTGATTTCACACTTGACTTACGACGTTTTCGCAGACTTGAGAATTGACTTGAGATTTGACTAGAGACTTGCTGTGAAACAGTTCCGACTTGTCTTGGGACTTGTTTTAAATGATTTTGATGCTCACTTGACACTTGACTTGAATCTTGTTCCCGTGCACTTGACACTTGATTTGGAAATTACTCTGAAATCCTAGACACTTGACTTGGGATTTGTTCTCAAGGACTTGGGACTTCACTTGCGACTTCACTTGCGACTTGTTAGCAAACACTTGAGACTTGACTTGAGATTTGACTCGACACTTGCTTGGAAGTACTTGGAACTTGTTCTAAAATACTTGATATGTGGCTTCAGATTTCACTTGCAACTTCCTCTCGAAAACTTGAGACTTGACTTGAGACTGCACTTGGAACTTATTTTCAAAGACTTGGCACTTGAGTTGAGACTTGACTCCACATTTGACCAGGGACTTCTTCCAAAATACTTCACACTTCACTTGGAACTTGTTGTCAAAGAGTTTTCAAGCACTTTTAATTCTATCGTTTCCTTACTTGTCATAAACCGATGGCTACCATACGCATACCCTGCTGGGCCTTAATGTTTTATTATTAAACTAACACTTACGCCTACTTTATTACTAACCGTTTTTCTATAGACTTAAGATTTACTTCGAACTTGTCTTAAAACAGTATTAAAACGTGTTCAATTGTAAGGTTTCTTTTCGCTTAATCAAGTTATGGCTGTTGTAGGTATTCTCTGCTGAGCTTCAATGTTTAGTATTAAGCTACGATTTCCGCGTTCTTTATGACTTGTAGTTGCTCCACAAGAGTTGACACTTGACTTGCAATTTGTTCTGAAGCACTTGAGACTTTAGTCGAACTTTCACTAAAAGGCGTGGCACTTGTAAAAGTGGTGAGACTTGACCTCACACTTGACTCGAGATATGCTATGAAAAACCTGCGATTTTACGTGGAACTTTACTTGGTACTTGTTCTGAAAAACTTGGAACTTGATTTCACACTTGACTTAGGACTTTTTCGTAGACTTCACATTTGACTAGAGACTTGACTTGAGATTTGACTAGAAACTTGCTGTGAAACAGTTCCGACTTGTCTTGGGACTTGTTTTAAATGATTTTGGTGCTCACTTGACACTTGACTTGAATCTTGTTCCCGTGCACTTGACACTTGATTTGGAAATTACTCTGAAATCCTAGACACTTGACTTGAGACTTGTTCTTAAGGACTTGGGAGTTGACTTCCGAGTTGTTAGCAAACACTTGAGACTTGACTTGAGATTTGACTCGACACTTGCTTGGAAGTACTTGGAACTTGTTCTAAAATACTTGATATGTGGCTTCAGATTTCACTCGCAACTTCTTCTCGAAAACTTGAGACTTGACTTGAGACTGCACTTGGAACTTATTTTCAAAGACTTGGCACTTGGGTTGAGACTTGACTCCACATTTGACCAGGGACTTGTTCCAAATTACTTGAGACTTGACTTGGAACTTGTTCTCAAAGAGTTTTCAGGCAGTATTAAATCTATCCTTTCGTTACTTCTCATAAACCTATGGCTACCATACGCATACTCTGCTGCCCCTTAATGTTTTATGATTAAACTAAAAGTTCCGCCTACTTTATTGCTATCCGTTTTTCTTTAGACTTAAGATTGACTTCGAACTTGTCTTAATTGAGTAAGAAAACATGTTCAATTGTAAGGTGTCCTTTCGCTCAATGAACTTATGGTTGTTGTAGGTATTCTCTGTTGTGCTTCAATATTTATTATAAAGCTACGATTTCCGCGTTTTTTATGACTTGTAATCGCTCCACAACAAATAAGAATTGACTTGGAATTTATTCTGAAGCACTGACTTAAAAGTGTTTTCAAGCACTTTTAATTCTATCGTTTCCTTACTTGTCATAAACCGATGGCTACCATACGCATACTCTGCTGGGCCTTAATGTTTTATTATTAAACTAACACTTACGCCTACTTTATTACTAACCGTTTTTCTATAGACTTAAGATTTACTTCGAACTTGTCTTAAAACAGTATTAAAAAGTATTCAATTGTAAGGTTTCGTTTCGCTTAATCAACTTATGGTTGTTGTAGGTATTCTCTGCTGAGCTTCAATGTTTAGTATTAAGCTACGATTTCCGCGTTCTTTATGACTTGTAGTTGCTCCACAAGAGTTGACACTTGACTTGCAATTTGTTCTGAAGCACTTGAGACTTTAGTCGAACTTTCACTAAAAGGCGTGGCACTTGTTGCAAAAGTGGGCAGACTTGACCTCACACTTGAGTAGAGACATGGTATGAAAAACCTGCGATTTTACGTGGTACTTTACTTGGTACTTGTCCTAAAAGACTTGACACTTGATTTCACACTTGACTTACGACGTTTTCGCAGACTTGAGAATTGACTTGAGATTTGACTAGAAACTTGCTGTGAAACAGTTCCGACTTGTCTTGAGACTTGTTTTAAATGATTTTGGTGCTCACTTGACACTTGACTTGAATCTTGTTCCCGTGCACTTGACACTTGATTTGGAAATTACTCTGAAATCCTAGACACTTGACTTGAGACTTGTTCTTAAGGACTTGGGAGTTGACTTCCGAGTTGTTAGCAAACACTTGAGACTTGACTTGAGATTTGACTCGACACTTGCTTGGAAGTACTTGGAACTTGTTCTAAAATACTTGATATGTGGCTTCAGATTTCACTTGTAACCTCTTCTCGAAAACTTGAGACTTGACTTGAGACTGCACTTGGAACTTATTTTCAAAGACTTGGCACTTGAGTTGAGACTTGACTCCACATTTGACCAGAGACTTTTTCCAAAATACTTCACACTTAACTTGGAACTTGTTCTCAAAGAGTTTTCAAGCACTTTTAATTCTATCGTTTCCTTACTTGTCATAAACCGATGGCTACCATACGCATACTCTGCTGGGCCTTAATGTTTTATTATTAAACTAACACTTACGCCTACTTTATTACTAACCGTTTTTCTATAGACTTAAGATTTACTTCGAACTTGTCTTAAAACAGTATTAAAACGTATTCAATTGTAAGGTTTCGTTTCGCTTAATCAACTTATGGCTGTTGTAGCTATTCTCTGCTGAGCTTCAATGTTTAGTATTAAGCTACGATTTCCGCGTTCTTTATGACTTGTAGTTGCTCCACAAGAGTTGACACTTGACTTGCAATTTGTTCTGAAGCACTTGAGACTTTATTCGAACTTTCACTAAAAGGCGTGGCACTTGTAAAAGTGGTGAGACTTGACCTCACACTTGACTCGAGACATGCTATGAAAAACCTGCGATTTTACGTGGAACTTTACTTGGTACTTGTTCTAAAAGACTTGACACTTGATTTCACACTTGACTTAGGACTTTTTCGTAGACTTGAGATTTGACTAGAGACTTGACTTGAGATTTGACTAGAGACTTGCGGTGAAATAGTTCGGACTTGTCTTGGGACTTGTTTTAAATGATTTTGGTGCTCACTTGACACTTGACTTGAATCTTGTTCCCGTGCACTTGACACTTGATTTGGAAGTTAGTCTGAAATCCTAGACACTTGACTTGAGACTTGTTCTCAAGGACTTGGGACTTGACTTGCGACTTGTTAGCAAACACTTGAGACTTGACTTGAGATTTGACTCGACACTTGCTTGGAAGTACTTGGAACTTGTTCTAAAATACTTGATATGTGGCTTCACATTTCACTTGCAACTTCTTCTCGAAAACTTGAGACTTGACTTGAGACTGCACTTGGAACTTATTTTCAAAGACTTGGCACTTGAGTTGAGACTTGACTCCACATTTGACCAGGGACTTCTTCCAAAATACTTCACACTTCACTTGGAACTTGTTCTCAAAGAGTTTTCAAGCACTTTTAATTCTATCGTTTCGTTACTTCTCATAAACCTATGGCTACCATACGCATACTCTGATGGGCTTTAATATTATTATTATTAAACTAACACTTCCGCCTACTTTATTACTAACCGTTTTTCTATAGACTTAAGATTTACTTCGAACTTGTCTTAAAACAGTATTAAAACATGTTCAATTGTAAGGTTTCGTTTCGCTTAATCATCTTATGACTGTTGTAGGTATTCTCTGCTGAGCTTCGATGTTTAGTATTAAGCTACGATTTCCGCGTTCTTTATGACTTGTAGTCGCTCCATAAGAGTTGACACTTGACTTGCAATTTGTTCTGAAGCACTTGAGACTTTGAGTCGAACTTTCACTAAAAGGCGTGGCACTAATTGTAAAAGTGGGGAGACTTGACCTCACACTTGACTCGAGACATGTTCTCAAAAACCTGGGCTTTTACGTGGTACTTTACTTGGTACTTGTTCTAAAAGACTTGGCACTTGATTTCACACTTGACGTACGACTTTTTCGCAGAATTGAGAATTGACTTGAGATTTGACTAGAGACTTGCTGTGAAATAGTTCGGACTTGTCTTGGGACTTGTTTTAAATGATTTTGGTGCTCACTTGACACTTGACTTGAATCTTGTTCCCGTGCACTTGACACTTGATTTGGAAGTTAGTCTGAAATCCTAGACACTTGACTTGAGACTTGTTCTCAAGGACTTGGGACTTGACTTGCGACTTGTTAGCAAACACTTGAGACTTGACTTGAGATTTGACTCGACACTTGCTTGGAAGTACTTGGAACTTGTTCTAAAATACTTGATATGTGGCTTCAGATTTCACTTGCAACTTCTTCTCGAAAACTTGAGACTTGACTTGAGACTGCACTTGGAACTTATCTTCAAAGACTTGGCACTTGAGTTGAGACTTGACTCCACATTTGACCAGGGACTTCTTCCAAAATACTTCACACTTCACTTGGAACTTGTTCTCAAAGAGTTTTCAGGCAATATTAATTCTATCGTTTCGTTACTTCTCATAAACCTATGGCTACCATACGCATACTCTGATGGGCCTTAATGTTTTATGATTAAACTAAAAGTTCCGCCTACTTTATTACTAACCGTTTTTCTTTAGGCTTAAGATTTACTTCGAACTTGTCTTAAAACAGTATTAAAACATGTTCAATTGTAAGGTTTCGTTTCGCTCAATGAACTTATGGCTGTTGTAGGTATTCTCTGCTGTACTTTGACATTTATTATTAAGCTACGATTTCCGCGTTCTTTATGACTTGTAGTTGCTCCACAAGAGTTGACACTTGACTTGCAATTATTTCTGAAGCACTTGAGACTTTAGTCGAACTTTCACTAAAAGGCGTGGCACTTGTTGTAAAAGTGGGCAGACTTGACCTCACACTTGAGTAGAGACATGCTATGAAAAACCTGGGATTTTACGTGATACTTTACTTGGTACTTGTCCTAAAAGACTTGAAACTTGATTTCACACTTGACTTACGACGTTTTCGCAGACTTGAGATTTGACTTGAGATTTGACTAGAGACTTGCTGTGAAACAGTTCCGACTTGTCTTGGGACTTGTTTTAAATGATTTTGATGCTCACTTGACACTTGACTTGAATCTTGTCCCCGTACACTTGAGATTTGATTTGGAAGTTAGTCTGAAATCCTAGAGGCTTGACTTGGGAATTGTTGTTAAAGAGTTACGAGTTCACTTCTAACTTGTTTTCAAAGAGTCTTTAAACATGTTTAATTGTAACGTTTCGTGGCGTCTCATAAACTTATGGCTGTTATAATTATTCTCTGTTAAGCAATAATTTTAATCATTGACGCACAATTTCCGCCTTGTTGATCTCTAGCCGTTTTCTTGGGACTTGTTTCGAAAGAGTTCAGACTTCACCTGAGACTTGACTTGAGACTTAACTTCGAACTTCTTATCAAAGAGTTTAAAAACATGTTGAATTTTAACATTTCGTTGCGCCACATCAAGTCATGGCTGTTATATCATTTCGCTGCTACGAGTTATATTTTATTATTTATCTACGATTTCCACATTTTTATCAATTTTCGTAGCTCTACAAGAGTTGAGATTTGACTTGCAATTTCTTCTGAAACACTTGAGACTTTATTCGAACTTTCACTAAAAGGCGTGGCACTTGTAAAAGTGGTGAGACTTGACCTCACACTTGACTCGAGACATGCTCTGAAAAACCTGCGATTTTACGTGGAACTTTACTTGGTACTTGTTCTAAAAGACTTGGAACTTGATTTCACACTTGACTTAGGACTTTTTCGTAGACTTGAGATTTGACTAGAGACTTGACTTGAGATTTGACTAGAGGCTTGCTGTGAAATAGTTCGGACTTGTCTTGGGACTTGTTTTAAATGATTTTGGTGCTCACTTGACACTTGACTTGAATCTTGTTCCCGTGCACTTGACACTTGATTTGGAAGTTAGTCTGAAATCCTAGACACTTGACTTGAGACTTGTTCTTAAGGACTTGGGACTTGACTTGCGACTTGTTAGCAAACACTTGAGACTTGACTTGAGATTTGACTCGACACTTGCTTGGAAGTACTTGGAACTTGTTCTAAAATACTTGATATGTGGCTTCAGATTTCACTTGCAACTTCTTCTCGAAAACTTGAGACTTGACTTGAGACTGCACTTGGAACTTATTTTCAAAGACTTGGCACTTGAGTTGAGACTTGACTCCACATTTGACCAGGGACTTCTTCCAAAATACTTCACACTTCACTTGGAACTTGTTCTCAAAGAGTTTTCAAGCACTTTTAATTCTATCGTTTCGTTACTTCTCATAAACCTATGGCTACCATACGCATACTCTGCTGGGCCTTAATGTTTTATGATTAAACTAACACTTACGCCTACTTTATTACTAACCGTTTTTCTATAGACTTAAGATTTACTTCGAACTTGTCTTAAAACAGTATTAAAACATGTTCAATTGTAAGGTTTCGTTTCGCTTAATCAATTTATGGCTGTTGTAGGTATTCTCTGCTGAGCTTCGATGTTTAGTATTAAGCTACGATTTCCGCGTTCTTTATGACTTGTAGTTGCTCCACAAGAGTTGACACTTGACTTGCAATTTGTTCTGAAGCACTTGAGACTTTGAGTCGAACTTTCACTAAAAGGCGTGGCACTTGTAAAAGTAGGGAGACTTGACCTCACACTTGACTCGAGACTTGTTCTTAAAAACCTGGGCTTTTACGTGGTACTTTACTTGGTACTTGTTCTAAAAGACTTGACACTTGATTTCACACTTGACGTACGACTTTTTCGCAGACTTGAGAATTGACTTGAGATTTGACTAGAGACTTGCTGTGAAATAGTTCCGGACTTGTCTTGGGACTTGTTTTAAATGATTTTGGTGCTCACTTGACACTTGACTTGAATCTTGTTTCCGTGCACTTGACACTTGATTTGGAAGTTAGTCTGAAATCCTAGACACTTGACTTGAGACTTGTTCTTAAGGACTTGGGACTTGACTTGCGACTTGTTAGCAAACACTTGAGACTTGACTTGAGATTTGACTCGACACTTGCTTGGAAGTACTTGGAACTTGTTCTAAAATACTTGATATGTGGCTTCACATTTCACTTGCAACTTCTTCTCGAAAACTTGAGACTTGACTTGAGACTGCACTTGGAACTTATTTTCAAAGACTTGGCACTTGAGTTGAGACTTGACTCCACATTTGACCAGGGACTTCTTCCAAAATACTTCACACTTCACTTGGAACTTGTTCTCAAAGAGTTTTCAAGCACTTTTAATTCTATCGTTTCGTTACTTCTCATAAACCTATGGCTACCATACGCATACTCTGCTGGGCCTTAATGTTTTATTATTAAACTAACACTTACGCCTACTTTATTACTAACCGTTTTTCTATAGACTTAAGATTTACTTCGAACTTGTCTTAAAACAGTATTAAAACGTGTTCAATTGTAAGGTTTCGTTTCGCTTAATCAATTTATGGCTGTTGTAGGTATTCTCTGCTGAGCTTCGATGTTTAGTATTAAGCTACGATTTCCGCGTTCTTTATGACTTGTAGTTGCTCCACAAGAGTTGACACTTGACTTGCAATTTGTTCTGAAGCACTTGAGACTTTAGTCGAACTTTCACTAAAAGGCGTGGCACTTGTTGCAAAAGTGGGCAGACTTGACCTCACACTTGAGTAGAGACATGCTATGAAAAACCTGCGATTTTACGTGGTACTTTACTTGGTACTTGTCCTAAAAGACTTGACACTTGATTTCACACTTGACGTACGACTTTTTCGCAGACTTGAGAATTGACTTTAGATTTGACTAGAGACTTGCTGTGAAACAGTTCCGACTTGTCTTGGGACTTGTTTTAAATGATTTTGGTGCTCACTTGACACTTGACTTGAATCTTGTTCCCGTGCACTTGACACTTGATTTGGAAATTACTCTGAAATCCTAGACACTTGACTTGAGACTTGTTCTTAAGGACTTGGGACTTGACTTGCGACTTGTTAGCAAACACTTGAGACTTGACTTGAGATTTGACTCGACACTTGCTTGGAAGTACTTGGAACTTGTTCTAAAATACTTGATATGTGGCTTCACATTTCACTTGCAACTTCTTCTTGAAAACTTGAGACTTGACTTGAGACTGCACTTGGAACTTATTTTCAAAGACTTGGCACTTGAGTTGAGACTTGACTCCACATTTGACCAGGGACTTCTTCCAAAATACTTCACACTTCACTTGGAACTTGTTCTCAAAGAGTTTTCAAGCACTTTTAATTCTATCGTTTCCTTACTTGTCATAAACCTATGGCTACCATACGCATACTCTGCTGGGCCTTAATGTTTTATGATTAAACTAACACTTCCGCCTACTTTATTACTAACCGTTTTTCTATAGACTTAAGATTTACTTCGAACTTGTCTTAAAACAGTATTAAAACGTGTTCAATTGTAAGGTTTCGTTTCGCTTAATCAATTTATGGCTGTTGTAGGTATTCTCTGCTGAGCTTCAATGTTTAGTATTAAGCTACGATTTCCGCGTTCTTTATGACTTGTAGTTGCTCCACAAGAGTTGACACTTGACTTGCAATTTGTTCTGAAGCACTTGAGACTTTGAGTCGAACTTTCACTAAAAGGCGTGGCACTTGTAAAAGTGGTGAGACTTGACCTCACACTTGACTCGAGACTTGTTCTTAAAAACCTGCGATTTTACGTGGAACTTTACTTGGTACTTGTTCTAAAAGACTTGGAACTTGATTTCACACTTGACGTACGACTTTTTCGTAGACTTGAGATTTGACTAGAGACTTGACTTGAGATTTGACTAGAGACTTGCTGTGAAACAGTTCCGACTTGTCTTGGGACTTGTTTTAAATGATTTTGGTGCTCACTTGACACTTGACTTGAATCTTGTTCCCGTGCACTTGACACTTGATTTGGAAATTAGTCTGAAATCCTAGACACTTGACTTGAGACTTGTTCTCAAGGACTTGGGACTTGACTTGCGACTTGTTAGCAAACACTTGAGACTTGACTTGAGATTTGACTCGACACTTGCTTGGAAGTACTTGGAACTTGTTCTAAAATACTTGATATGTGGCTTCACATTTCACTTGCAACTTCTTCTCGAAAACTTGAGACTTGACTTGAGACTGCACTTGGAACTTATCTTCAAAGACTTGGCACTTGAGTTGAGACTTGACTCCACATTTGACCAGGGACTTCTTCCAAAATACTTCACACTTCACTTGGAACTTGTTCTCAAAGAGTTTTCAAGCACTTTTAATTCTATCGTTTCCTTACTTGTCATAAACCGATGGCTACCATACGCATACTCTGCTGGGCCTTAATGTTTTATTATTAAACTAACACTTACGCCTACTTTATTACTAACCGTTTTTCTATAGACTTAAGATTTACTTCGAACTTGTCTTAAAACAGTATTAAAACATGTTCAATTGTAAGGTTTCGTTTCGCTTAATCAACTTATGGCTGTTGTAGGTATTCTCTGCTGAGCTTCAATGTTTAGTATTAAGCTACGATTTCCGCGTTCTTTATGACTTGTAGTTGCTCCACAAGAGTTGACACTTGACTTGCAATTTGTTCTGAAGCACTTGAGACTTTGAGTCGAACTTTCACTAAAAGGCGTGGCACTTGTTGCAAAAGTGGGCAGACTTGACCTCACACTTGACTCGAGACATGCTATGAAAAACCTGCGATTTTACGTGGTACTTTACTTGGTACTTGTTCTAAAAGACTTGACACTTGATTTCACACTTGACGTACGACTTTTTCGCAGACTTGAGAATTGACTTGAGATTTGACTAGAGACTTGCTGTGAAACAGTTCCGACTTGTCTTGGGACTTGTTTTAAATGATTTTGGTGCTCACTTGACACTTGACTTGAATCTTGTTCCCGTGCACTTGACACTTGATTTGGAAGTTAGTCTGAAATCCTAGACACTTGACTTGAGACTTGTTCTTAAGGACTTGGGACTTGACTTGCGACTTGTTAGCAAACACTTGAGACTTGACTTGAGATTTGACTCGACACTTGCTTGGAAGTACTTGGAACTTGTTCTAAAATACTTGATATGTGGCTTCAGATTTCACTTGCAACTTCTTCTCGAAAACTTGAGACTTGACTTGAGACTGCACTTGGAACTTATTTTCAAAGACTTGGCACTTGAGTTGAGACTTGACTCCACATTTGACCAGAGACTTTTTCCAAAATACTTCACACTTAACTTGGAACTTGTTCTCAAAGAGTTTTCAAGCACTTTTAATTCTATCGTTTCCTTACTTGTCATAAACCGATGGCTACCATACGCATACTCTGCTGGGCCTTAATGTTTTATTATTAAACTAACACTTACGCCTACTTTATTACTAACCGTTTTTCTATAGACTTAAGATTTACTTCGAACTTGTCTTAAAACAGTATTAAAACGTGTTCAATTGTAAGGTTTCTTTTCGCTTAATCAAGTTATGGCTGTTGTAGGTATTCTCTGCTGAGCTTCAATGTTTAGTATTAAGCTACGATTTCCGCGTTCTTTATGACTTGTAGTTGCTCCACAAGAGTTGACACTTGACTTGCAATTTGTTCTGAAGCACTTGAGACTTTATATGAACTTTCACTAAAAGGCGTGGCACTTGTAAAAGTGGTGAGACTTGACCTCACACTTGACTCGAGACATGCTATGAAAAACCTGCGATTTTACGTGGAACTTTACTTGGTACTTGTTCTAAAAGACTTGGAACTTGATTTCACACTTGACTTAGGACTTTTTCGTAGACTTCACATTTGACTAGAGACTTGACTTGAGATTTGACTAGAAACTTGCTGTGAAACAGTTCCGACTTGTCTTGAGACTTGTTTTAAATGATTTTGGTGCTCACTTGACACTTGACTTGAATCTTGTTCCCGTGCACTTGACACTTGATTTGGAAATTACTCTGAAATCCTAGACACTTGACTTGAGACTTGTTCTTAAGGACTTGGGAGTTGACTTCCGAGTTGTTAGCAAACACTTGAGACTTGACTTGAGATTTGACTCGACACTTGCTTGGAAGTACTTGGAACTTGTTCTAAAATACTTGATATGTGGCTTCAGATTTCACTTGTAACCTCTTCTCGAAAACTTGAGACTTGACTTGAGACTGCACTTGGAACTTATTTTCAAAGACTTGGCACTTGAGTTGAGACTTGACTCCACATTTGACCAGGGACTTCTTCCAAAATACTTCACACTTCACTTGGAACTTGTTCTCAAAGAGTTTTCAAGCACTTTTAATTCTATCGTTTCCTTACTTGTCATAAACCGATGGCTACCATACGCATACTCTGATGGGCCTTAATGTTTTATGATTAAACTAACACTTACGCCTACTTTATTACTAACCGTTTTTCTATAGACTTAAGATTTACTTCGAACTTGTCTTAAAACAGTATTAAAACATGTTCAATTGTAAGGTTTCGTTTCGCTTAATCAACTTATGGCTGTTGTAGGTATTCTCTGCTGAGCTTCAATGTTTAGTATTAAGCTACGATTTCCGCGTTCTTTATGACTTGTAGTTGCTCCACAAGAGTTGACACTTGACTTGCAATTTGTTCTGAAGCACTTGAGACTTTATTCGAACTTTCACTAAAAGGCGTGGCACTAATTGTAAAAGTGGGGAGACTTGACCTCACACTTGACTCGAGACATGCTATGAAAAACCTGCGATTTTACGTGGTACTTTACTTGGTACTTGTTCTAAAAGACTTGACACTTGATTTCACACTTGACGTACGACTTTTTCGCAGACTTGAGAATTGACTTGAGATTTGACTAGACACTTGCTGTGAAATAGTTCGGACTTGTCTTGGGACTTGTTTTAAATGATTTTGGTGCTCACTTGACACTTGACTTGAATCTTGTTCCCGTGCACTTGACACTTGATTTGGAAGTTAGTCTGAAATCCTAGACACTTGACTTGAGACTTGTTCTTAAGGACTTGGGACTTGACTTGCGACTTGTTAGCAAACACTTGAGACTTGACTTGAGATTTGACTCGACACTTGCTTGGAAGTACTTGGAACTTGTTC
Organism: Heliopora coerulea; assembly: GCA_030142905.1. Classification (NCBI taxonomy): domain Eukaryota; kingdom Metazoa; phylum Cnidaria; class Anthozoa; order Scleralcyonacea; family Helioporidae; genus Heliopora; species Heliopora coerulea. The sequence goes on from JASJOG010000039.1 coordinate 517,423, forward strand.
TAAAATACTTGATATGTGGCTTCAGATTTCACTTGCAACTTCTTCTCGAAAACTTGAGACTTGACTTGAGACTGCACTTGGAACTTATTTTCAAAGACTTGGCACTTGAGTTGAGACTTGACTCCACATTTGACCAGGGACTTCTTCCAAAATACTTCACACTTCACTTGGAACTTGTTCTCAAAGAGTTTTCAAGCACTTTTAATTCTATCGTTTCCTTACTTGTCATAAACCGATGGCTACCATACGCATACTCTGCTGGGCCTTAATGTTTTATTATTAAACTAACACTTACGCCTACTTTATTACTAACCGTTTTTCTATAGACTTAAGATTTACTTCGAACTTGTCTTAAAACAGTATTAAAACATGTTCAATTGTAAGGTTTCTTTTCGCTTAATCATCTTATGACTGTTGTAGGTATTCTCTGCTGAGCTTCAATGTTTAGTATTAAGCTACGATTTCCGCGTTCTTTATGACTTGTAGTTGCTCCACAAGAGTTGACACTTGACTTGCAATTTGTTCTGAAGCACTTGAGACTTTGAGTCGAACTTTCACTAAAAGGCGTGGCACTAATTGTAAAAGTGGGGAGACTTGACCTCACACTTGACTCGAGACATGCTATGAAAAACCTGCGATTTTACGTGGTACTTTACTTGGTACTTGTTCTAAAAGACTTGGCACTTGATTTCACACTTGACGTACGACTTTTTCGCAGAATTGAGAATTGACTTGAGATTTGACTAGACACTTGCTGTGAAATAGTTCGGACTTGTCTTGGGACTTGTTTTAAATGATTTTGGTGCTCACTTGACACTTGACTTGAATCTTGTTCCCGTGCACTTGACACTTGATTTGGAAGTTAGTCTGAAATCCTAGACACTTGACTTGAGACTTGTTCTTAAGGACTTGGGACTTGACTTGCGACTTGTTAGCAAACACTTGAGACTTGACTTGAGATTTGACTCGACACTTGCTTGGAAGTACTTGGAACTTGTTCTAAAATACTTGATATGTGGCTTCAGATTTCACTTGCAACTTCTTCTCGAAAACTTGAGACTTGACTTGAGACTGCACTTGGAACTTATTTTCAAAGACTTGGCACTTGAGTTGAGACTTGACTCCACATTTGACCAGGGACTTCTTCCAAAATACTTCACACTTCACTTGGAACTTGTTCTCAAAGAGTTTTCAAGCACTTTTAATTCTATCGTTTCCTTACTTGTCATAAACCGATGGCTACCATACGCATACTCTGCTGGGCCTTAATGTTTTATTATTAAACTAACACTTACGCCTACTTTATTACTAACCGTTTTTCTATAGACTTAAGATTTACTTCGAACTTGTCTTAAAACAGTATTAAAACGTGTTCAATTGTAAGGTTTCGTTTCGCTTAATCAAGTTATGGCTGTTGTAGGTATTCTCTGCTGAGCTTCAATGTTTAGTATTAAGCTACGATTTCCGCGTTCTTTATGACTTGTAGTTGCTCCACAAGAGTTGACACTTGACTTGCAATTTGTTCTGAAGCACTTGAGACTTTATTCGAACTTTCACTAAAAGGCGTGGCACTTGTAAAAGTGGTGAGACTTGACCTCACACTTGACTCGAGACATGCTATGAAAAACCTGCGATTTTACGTGGTACTTTACTTGGTACTTGTTCTAAAAGACTTGACACTTGATTTCACACTTGACTTACGACTTTTTCGCAGACTTGAGAATTGACTTGAGATTTGACTAGAAACTTGCTGTGAAACAGTTCCGACTTGTCTTGGGACTTGTTTTAAATGATTTTGGTGCTCACTTGACACTTGACTTGAATCTTGTTCCCGTGCACTTGACACTTGATTTGGAAATTACTCTGAAATCCTAGACACTTGACTTGAGACTTGTTCTTAAGGACTTGGGAGTTGACTTGCGACTTGTTAGCAAACACTTGAGACTTGACTTGAGATTTGACTCGACACTTGCTTGGAAGTACTTGGAACTTGTTCTAAAATACTTGATATGTGGCTTCAGATTTCACTTGTAACCTCTTCTCGAAAACTTGAGACTTGACTTGAGACTGCACTTGGAACTTATCTTCAAAGACTTGGCACTTGAGTTGAGACTTGACTCCACATTTGACCAGGGACTTCTTCCAAAATACTTCACACTTCACTTGGAACTTGTTCTCAAAGAGTTTTCAAGCACTTTTAATTCTATCGTTTCCTTACTTGTCATAAACCGATGGCTACCATACGCATACTCTGCTGGGCCTTAATGTTTTATTATTAAACTAACACTTACGCCTACTTTATTACTAACCGTTTTTCTATAGACTTAAGATTTACTTCGAACTTGTCTTAAAACAGTATTAAAACGTGTTCAATTGTAAGGTTTCGTTTCGCTTAATCAATTTATGGCTGTTGTAGGTATTCTCTGCTGAGCTTCAATGTTTAGTATTAAGCTACGATTTCCGCGTTCTTTATGACTTGTAGTTGCTCCACAAGAGTTGACACTTGACTTGCAATTTGTTCTGAAGCACTTGAGACTTTGAGTCGAACTTTCACTAAAAGGCGTGGCACTTGTAAAAGTGGTGAGACTTGACCTCACACTTGACTCGAGACATGCTATGAAAAACCTGCGATTTTACGTGGTACTTTACTTGGTACTTGTTCTAAAAGACTTGGAACTTGATTTCACACTTGACTTAGGACTTTTTCGCAGACTTGAGAATTGACTTGAGATTTGACTAGAAACTTGCTGTGAAACAGTTCGGACTTGTCTTGGGACTTGTTTTAAATGATTTTGGTGCTCACTTGACACTTGACTTGAATCTTGTTCCCGTGCACTTGACACTTGATTTGGAAGTTAGTCTGAAATCCTAGACACTTGACTTGAGACTTGTTCTTAAGGACTTGGGACTTGACTTGCGACTTGTTAGCAAACACTTGAGACTTGACTTGAGATTTGACTCGACACTTGCTTGGAAGTACTTGGAACTTGTTCTAAAATACTTGATATGTGGCTTCACATTTCACTTGCAACTTCTTCTTGAAAACTTGAGACTTGACTTGAGACTGCACTTGGAACTTATTTTCAAAGACTTGGCACTTGAGTTGAGACTTGACTCCACATTTGACCAGGGACTTCTTCCAAAATACTTCACACTTCACTTGGAACTTGTTCTCAAAGAGTTTTCAAGCACTTTTAATTCTATCGTTTCCTTACTTGTCATAAACCTATGGCTACCATACGCATACTCTGCTGGGCCTTAATGTTTTATTATTAAACTAACACTTACGCCTACTTTATTACTAACCGTTTTTCTATAGACTTAAGATTTACTTCGAACTTGTCTTAAAACAGTATTAAAACGTGTTCAATTGTAAGGTTTCGTTTCGCTTAATCAATTTATGGCTGTTGTAGGTATTCTCTGCTGAGCTTCAATGTTTAGTATTAAGCTACGATTTCCGCGTTCTTTATGACTTGTAGTTGCTCCACAAGAGTTGACACTTGACTTGCAATTTGTTCTGAAGCACTTGAGACTTTGAGTCGAACTTTCACTAAAAGGCGTGGCACTTGTAAAAGTGGTGAGACTTGACCTCACACTTGACTCGAGACATGCTATGAAAAACCTGCGATTTTACGTGGAACTTTACTTGGTACTTGTTCTAAAAGACTTGGAACTTGATTTCACACTTGACGTACGACTTTTTCGTAGACTTGAGATTTGACTAGAGACTTGACTTGAGATTTGACTAGAAACTTGCTGTGAAACAGTTCCGACTTGTCTTGGGACTTGTTTTAAATGATTTTGGTGCTCACTTGACACTTGACTTGAATCTTGTTCCCGTGCACTTGACACTTGATTTGGAAATTACTCTGAAATCCTAGACACTTGACTTGAGACTTGTTCTCAAGGACTTGGGACTTGACTTGCGACTTGTTAGCAAACACTTGAGACTTGACTTGAGATTTGACTCGACACTTGCTTGGAAGTACTTGGAACTTGTTCTAAAATACTTGATATGTGGCTTCACATTTCACTTGCAACTTCTTCTCGAAAACTTGAGACTTGACTTGAGACTGCACTTGGAACTTATTTTCAAAGACTTGGCACTTGAGTTGAGACTTGACTCCACATTTGACCAGGGACTTCTTCCAAAATACTTCACACTTCACTTGGAACTTGTTCTCAAAGAGTTTTCAAGCACTTTTAATTCTATCGTTTCCTTACTTGTCATAAACCTATGGCTACCATACGCATACTCTGATGGGCTTTAATTTATTATTATTCAACTAACACTTCCGCCTACTTTATTACTAACCGTTTTTCTATAGACTTAAGATTTACTTCGAACTTGTCTTAAAACAGTATTAAAACATGTTCAATTGTAAGGTTTCGTTTCGCTTAATCAACTTATGGCTGTTGTAGGTATTCTCTGCTGAGCTTCGATGTTTAGTATTAAGCTACGATTTCCGCGTTCTTTATGACTTGTAGTTGCTCCACAAGAGTTGACACTTGACTTGCAATTTGTTCTGAAGCACTTGAGACTTTAGTCGAACTTTCACTAAAAGGCGTGGCACTTGTTGCAAAAGTGGGCAGACTTGACCTCACACTTGAGTAGAGACATGCTATGAAAAACCTGGGATTTTACGTGATACTTTACTTGGTACTTGTCCTAAAAGACTTGAAACTTGATTTCACACTTGACTTACGACGTTTTCGCAGACTTGAGATTTGACTTGAGATTTGACTAGAGACTTGCTGTGAAACAGTTCCGACTTGTCTTGGGACTTGTTTTAAATGATTTTGATGCTCACTTGACACTTGACTTGAATCTTGTCCCCGTACACTTGAGATTTGATTTGGAAGTTAGTCTGAAATCCTAGAGGCTTGACTTGGGAATTGTTGTTAAAGAGTTACGAGTTCACTTCTAACTTGTTTTCAAAGAGTCTTTAAACATGTTTAATTGTAACGTTTCGTGGCGTCTCATAAACTTATGGCTGTTATAATTATTCTCTGTTAAGCAATAATTTTAATCATTGACGCACAATTTCCGCCTTGTTGATCTCTAGCCGTTTTCTTGGGACTTGTTTCGAAAGAGTTCAGACTTCACCTGAGACTTGACTTGAGACTTAACTTCGAACTTCTTATCAAAGAGTTTAAAAACATGTTGAATTTTAACATTTCGTTGCGCCACATCAAGTCATGGCTGTTATATCATTTCGCTGCTACGAGTTATATTTTATTATTTATCTACGATTTCCACATTTTTATCAATTTTCGTAGCTCTACAAGAGTTGAGATTTGACTTGCAATTTCTTCTGAAACACTTGAGACTTTATTCGAACTTTCACTAAAAGGCGTGGCACTTGTAAAAGTGGTGAGACTTGACCTCACACTTGACTCGAGACATGCTCTGAAAAACCTGCGATTTTACGTGGAACTTTACTTGGTACTTGTTCTAAAAGACTTGGAACTTGATTTCACACTTGACTTAGGACTTTTTCGTAGACTTGAGATTTGACTAGAGACTTGACTTGAGATTTGACTAGAGACTTGCGGTGAAATAGTTCCGACTTGTCTTGGGACTTGTTTTAAATGATTTTTGTGCTCACTTGACACTTGACTTGAATCTTGTTCCCGTGCACTTGACACTTGATTTGGAAGTTAGTCTGAAATCCTAGACACTTGACTTGAGACTTGTTCTTAAGGACTTGGGACTTGACTTGCGACTTGTTAGCAAACACTTGAGACTTGACTTGAGATTTGACTCGACACTTGCTTGGAAGTACTTGGAACTTGTTCTAAAATACTTGATATGTGGCTTCAGATTTCACTTGCAACTTCTTCTCGAAAACTTGAGACTTGACTTGAGACTGCACTTGGAACTTATTTTCAAAGACTTGGCACTTGAGTTGAGACTTGACTCCACATTTGACCAGGGACTTCTTCCAAAATACTTCACACTTCACTTGGAACTTGTTCTCAAAGAGTTTTCAAGCACTTTTAATTCTATCGTTTCGTTACTTCTCATAAACCTATGGCTACCATACGCATACTCTGCTGGGCCTTAATGTTTTATTATTAAACTAACACTTCCGCCTACTTTATTACTAACCGTTTTTCTATAGACTTAAGATTTACTTCGAACTTCTCTTAAAACAGTATTAAAACATGTTCAATTCTAAGCTTTCGTTTCGCTTAATCAATTTATGGCTGTTGTAGGTATTCTCTGCTGAGCTTGAATATTTAGTATTAAGCTACGATTTCCGCGTTCTTTATGACTTGTAGTTGCTCCACAAGAGTTGACACTTGACTTGCAATTTGTTCTGAAGCACTTGAGACTTTGAGTCGAACTTTCACTAAAAGGCGTGGCACTAATTGTAAAAGTGGGGAGACTTGACCTCACACTTGACTCGAGACATGTTCTCAAAAACCTGGGCTTTTACGTGGTACTTTACTTGGTACTTGTTCTAAAACACTTGGCACTTGATTTCACACTTGACGTACGACTTTTTCGCAGAATTGAGAATTGACTTGAGATTTGACTAGAGACTTGCGGTGAAATAGTTCGGACTTGTCTTGGGACTTGTTTTAAATGATTTTGGTGCTCACTTGACACTTGACTTGAATCTTGTTCCCGTGCACTTGACACTTGATTTGGAAGTTAGTCTGAAATCCTAGACACTTGACTTGAGACTTGTTCTCAAGGACTTGGGACTTGACTTGCGACTTGTTAGCAAACACTTGAGACTTGACTTGAGATTTGACTCGACACTTGCTTGGAAGTACTTGGAACTTGTTCTAAAATACTTGATATGTGGCTTCAGATTTCACTTGCAACTTCTTCTCGAAAACTTGAGACTTGACTTGAGACTGCACTTGGAACTTATTTTCAAAGACTTGGCACTTGAGTTGAGACTTGACTCCACATTTGACCAGAGACTTTTTCCAAAATACTTCACACTTCACTTGGAACTTGTTCTCAAAGAGTTTTCAAGCACTTTTAATTCTATCGTTTCGTTACTTCTCATAAACCTATGGCTACCATACGCATACTCTGCTGGGCCTTAATGTTTTATTATTAAACTAACACTTCCGCCTACTTTATTACTAACCGTTTTTCTATAGACTTAAGATTTACTTCGAACTTGTCTTAAAACAGTATTAAAACGTGTTCAATTGTAAGGTTTCGTTTCGCTTAATCAATTTATGGCTGTTGTAGGTATTCTCTGCTGAGCTTCGATGTTTAGTATTAAGCTACGATTTCCGCGTTCTTTATGACTTGTAGTCGCTCCATAAGAGTTGACGCTTGACTTGCAATTTGTTCTGAAGCACTTGAGACTTTGAGTCGAACTTTCACTAAAAGGCGTGGCACTTGTTGTAAAAGTAGGGAGACTTGACCTCACGCTTGACTCGAGACTTGTTCTTAAAAACCTGCGATTTTACGTGGTACTTTACTTGGTACTTGTTCTAAAACACTTGGCACTTGATTTCACACTTGACGTACGACTTTTTCGCAGACTTGAGAATTGACTTGAGATTTGACTAGAGACTTGCGGTGAAATAGTTCCGACTTGTCTTGGGACTTGTTTTAAATGATTTTGGTGCTCACTTGATACTTGACTTGAATCTTGTTTCCGTGCACTTGACACTTGATTTGGAAATTAGTCTGAAATCCTAGACACTTGACTTTGGACTTGTTCTCAAGGACTTGGGACTTGACTTGCGACTTGTTAGCAAACACTTGAGACTTGACTTGAGATTTGACTCGACACTCGTTTGGAAGTACTTGGAACTTGTTCTAAAATACTTCATATGTGGCTTCACATTTCACTTGCAACTTCTTCTCGAAAACTTGAGACTTGACTTGAGACTGCACTTGGAACTTATTTTCAAAGACTTGGCACTTGAGTTGAGACTTGACTCCACATTTGACCAGGGACTTCTTCCAAAATACTTCACACTTCACTTGGAACTTGTTCTCAAAGAGTTTTCAAGCACTTTTAATTCTATCGTTTCCTTACTTGTCATAAACCTATGGTTACTATACGCATACTCTGATGGGCTTTAATTTATTATTATTCAACTAACACTTCCGCCTACTTTATTACTAACCGTTTTTCTATAGACTTAAGATTTACTTCGAACTTGTCTTAAAACAGTATTAAAACATGTTCAATTGTAAGGTTTCGTTTCGCTTAATCAACTTATGGCTGTTGTAGGTATTCTCTGCTGAGCTTCGATGTTTAGTATTAAGCTACGATTTCCGCGTTCTTTATGACTTGTAGTTGCTCCACAAGAGTTGACACTTGACTTGCAATTTGTTCTGAAGCACTTGAGACTTTAGTCGAACTTTCACTAAAAGGCGTGGCACTTGTAAAAGTGGGCAGACTTGACCTCACACTTGACTCGAGACATGCTATGAAAAACCTGCGATTTTACGTGGTACTTTACTTGGTACTTGTTCTAAAAGACTTGACACTTGATTTCACACTTGACTTACGATGTTTTCGCAGACTTGAGAATTGACTTGAGATTTGACTAGAGACTTGCTGTGAAACAGTTCCGACTTGTCTTGGGACTTGTTTTAAATGATTTTGGTGCTCACTTGACACTTGACTTGAATCTTGTTCCCGTGCACTTGACACTTGATTTGGAAGTTAGTCTGAAATCCTAGACACTTGACTTTGGACTTGTTCTCAAGGACTTGGGACTTGACTTGCGACTTGTTAGCAAACACTTGAGACTTGACTTGAGATTTGACTCGACACTCGTTTGGAAGTACTTGGAACTTGTTCTAAAATACTTCATATGTGGCTTCACATTTCACTTGCAACTTCTTCTCGAAAACTTGAGACTTGACTTGAGACTGCACTTGGAACTTATTTTCAAAGACTTGGCACTTGAGTTGAGACTTGACTCCACATTTGACCAGGGACTTCTTCCAAAATACTTCACACTTCACTTGGAACTTGTTCTCAAAGAGTTTTCAAGCACTTTTAATTCTATCGTTTCCTTACTTGTCATAAACCTATGGCTACCATACGCATACTCTGCTGGACTTTAATTTATTATTATTAAACTAACACTTCCGCCTACTTTATTACTAACCGTTTTTCTATAGACTTAAGATTTACTTCGAACTTGTCTTAAAACAGTATTAAAACATGTTCAATTGTAAGGTTTCGTTTCGCTTAATCAACTTATGGCTGTTGTAGGTATTCTCTGCTGAGCTTCGATGTTTAGTATTAAGCTACGATTTCCGCGTTCTTTATGACTTGTAGTCGCTCCATAAGAGTTGACGCTTGACTTGCAATTTGTTCTGAAGCACTTAAGACTTTGAGTCGAACTTTCACTAAAAGGCGTGGCACTTGTTGTAAAAGTAGGGAGACTTGACCTCACGCTTGACTCGAGACTTGTTCTTAAAAACCTGGGCTTTTACGTGGTACTTTACTTGGTACTTGTTCTAAAACACTTGGCACTTGATTTCACACTTGACGTACGACTTTTTCGCAGACTTGAGAATTGACTTTAGATTTGACTAGAGACTTGCGGTGAAATAGTTCCGACTTGTCTTGGGACTTGTTTTAAATGATTTTGGTGCTCACTTGATACTTGACTTGAATCTTGTTTCCGTGCACTTGACACTTGATTTGGAAATTAGTCTGAAATCCTAGACACTTGACTTTGGACTTGTTCTCAAGGACTTGGGACTTGACTTGCGACTTGTTAGCAAACACTTGAGACTTGACTTGAGATTTGACTCGACACTCGTTTGGAAGTACTTGGAACTTGTTCTAAAATACTTCATATGTGGCTTCACATTTCACTTGCAACTTCTTCTCGAAAACTTGAGACTTGACTTGAGACTGCACTTGGAACTTATTTTCAAAGACTTGGCACTTGAGTTGAGACTTGACTCCACATTTGACCAGGGACTTCTTCCAAAATACTTCACACTTCACTTGGAACTTGTTCTCAAAGAGTTTTCAAGCACTTTTAATTCTATCGTTTCCTTACTTGTCATAAACCTATGGTTACTATACGCATACTCTGATGGGCTTTAATTTATTATTATTCAACTAACACTTCCGCCTACTTTATTACTAACCGTTTTTCTATAGACTTAAGATTTACTTCGAACTTGTCTTAAAACAGTATTAAAACATGTTCAATTGTAAGGTTTCGTTTCGCTTAATCAACTTATGGCTGTTGTAGGTATTCTCTGCTGAGCTTCGATGTTTAGTATTAAGCTACGATTTCCGCGTTCTTTATGACTTGTAGTTGCTCCACAAGAGTTGACACTTGACTTGCAATTTGTTCTGAAGCACTTGAGACTTTAGTCGAACTTTCACTAAAAGGCGTGGCACTTGTTGCAAAAGTGGGCAGACTTGACCTCACACTTGAGTAGAGACATGCTATGAAAAACCTGGGATTTTACGTGGTACTTTACTTGGTACTTGTCCTAAAAGACTTGACACTTGATTTCACACTTGACTTACGATGTTTTCGCAGACTTGAGAATTGACTTGAGATTTGACTAGAGACTTGCTGTGAAACAGTTCCGACTTGTCTTGGGACTTGTTTTAAATGATTTTGATGCTCACTTGACACTTGACTTGAATCTTGTCCCCGTACACTTGAGATTTGATTTGGAAGTTAGTCTGAAATCCTAGAGGCTTGACTTGGGAATTGTTGTTAAAGAGTTACCAGTTCACTTCTAACTTGTTTTCAAAGAGTCTTTAAACATGTTTAATTGTAACGTTTCGTGGCGTCTCATAAACTTATGGCTGTTATAATTATTCTCTGTTAAGCAATAATTTTAATCATTGACGCACAATTTCCGCCTTGTTGATCTCTAGCCGTTTTCTTGGGACTTGTTTCGAAAGAGTTCAGACTTCACCTGAGACTTGACTTGAGACTTAACTTCGAACTTCTTATCAAAGAGTTTAAAAACATGTTGAATTTTAACATTTCGTTGCGCCACATCAAGTCATGGCTGTTATATCATTTCGCTGCTACGAGTTATATTTTATTATTTATCTACGATTTCCACATTTTTATCAATTTTCGTAGCTCTACCAGAGTTGAGATTTGACTTGCAATTTCTTCTGAAACACTTGAGACTTTATTCGAACTTTCACTAAAAGGCGTGGCACTTGTAAAAGTGGTGAGACTTGACCTCACACTTGACTCGAGAAATGCTCTGCAAAACCTGCGATTTTACGTGGAACTTTACTTGGTACTTGTTCTAAAAGACTTGGAACTTGATTTCACACTTGACTTAGGACTTTTTCGTAGACTTGAGATTTGACTAGAGACTTGACTTGAGATTTGACTAGAGACTTGCGGTGAAATAGTTCCGACTTGTCTTGGGACATGTTTTAAATGATTTTTGTGCTCACTTGACACTTGACTTGAATCTTGTTCCCGTGCACTTGACACTTGATTTGGAAGTTAGTCTGAAATCCTAGACACTTGACTTGAGACTTGTTGTTAAGAACTTGGGACTTGACTTGCGACTTGTTAGCAAACACTTGAGACTTGACTTGAGATTTGACTCGACACTCGTTTGGAAGTACTTGGAACTTGTTCTAAAATACTTCATATGTGGCTTCACATTTCACTTGCAACTTCTTCTCGAAAACTTGAGACTTGACTTGAGACTGCACTTGGAACTTATTTTCAAAGACTTGGCACTTGAGTTGAGACTTGACTCCACATTTGACCAGGGACTTCTTCCAAAATACTTCACACTTCACTTGGAACTTGTTCTCAAAGAGTTTTCAAGCACTTTTAATTCTATCGTTTCGTTACTTCTCATAAACCTATGGCTACCATACGCATACTCTGCTGGACTTTAATCTATTATTATTAAACTAACACTTCCGCCTACTTTATTACTAACCGTTTTTCTATAGACTTAAGATTTACTTCGAACTTGTCTTAAAACAGTATTAAAACGTGTTCAATTGTAAGGTTTCGTTTCGCTTAATCAATTTATGGCTGTTGTAGGTATTCTCTGCTGAGCTTCGATGTTTAGTATTAAGCTACGATTTCCGCGTTCTTTATGACTTGTAGTCGCTCCATAAGAGTTGACGCTTGACTTGCAATTTGTTCTGAAGCACTTAAGACTTTGAGTCGAACTTTCACTAAAAGGCGTGGCACTTGTTGTAAAAGTAGGGAGACTTGACCTCACGCTTGACTCGAGACTTGTTCTTAAAAACCTGGGCTTTTACGTGGTACTTTACTTGGTACTTGTTCTAAAACACTTGGCACTTGATTTCACACTTGACGTACGACTTTTTCGCAGACTTGAGAATTGACTTTAGATTTGACTAGAGACTTGCGGTGAAATAGTTCCGACTTGTCTTGGGACTTGTTTTAAATGATTTTGGTGCTCACTTGATACTTGACTTGAATCTTGTTTCCGTGCACTTGACACTTGATTTGGAAATTAGTCTGAAATCCTAGACACTTGACTTTGGACTTGTTCTCAAGGACTTGGGACTTGACTTGCGACTTGTTAGCAAACACTTGAGACTTGACTTGAGATTTGACTCGACACTCGTTTGGAAGTACTTGGAACTTGTTCTAAAATACTTCATATGTGGCTTCACATTTCACTTGCAACTTCTTCTCGAAAACTTGAGACTTGACTTGAGACTGCACTTGGAACTTATTTTCAAAGACTTGGCACTTGAGTTGAGACTTGACTCCACATTTGACCAGGGACTTCTTCCAAAATACTTCACACTTCACTTGGAACTTGTTCTCAAAGAGTTTTCAAGCACTTTTAATTCTATCGTTTCCTTACTTGTCATAAACCTATGGTTACTATACGCATACTCTGATGGGCTTTAATTTATTATTATTCAACTAACACTTCCGCCTACTTTATTACTAACCGTTTTTCTATAGACTTAAGATTTACTTCGAACTTGTCTTAAAACAGTATTAAAACATGTTCAATTGTAAGGTTTCGTTTCGCTTAATCAACTTATGGCTGTTGTAGGTATTCTCTGCTGAGCTTCGATGTTTAGTATTAAGCTACGATTTCCGCGTTCTTTATGACTTGTAGTTGCTCCACAAGAGTTGACACTTGACTTGCAATTTGTTCTGAAGCACTTGAGACTTTAGTCGAACTTTCACTAAAAGGCGTGGCACTTGTTGCAAAAGTGGGCAGACTTGACCTCACACTTGAGTAGAGACATGCTATGAAAAACCTGGGATTTTACGTGGTACTTTACTTGGTACTTGTCCTAAAAGACTTGACACTTGATTTCACACTTGACTTACGATGTTTTCGCAGACTTGAGAATTGACTTGAGATTTGACTAGAGACTTGCTGTGAAACAGTTCCGACTTGTCTTGGGACTTGTTTTAAATGATTTTGATGCTCACTTGACACTTGACTTGAATCTTGTCCCCGTACACTTGAGATTTGATTTGGAAGTTAGTCTGAAATCCTAGAGGCTTGACTTGGGAATTGTTGTTAAAGAGTTACCAGTTCACTTCTAACTTGTTTTCAAAGAGTCTTTAAACATGTTTAATTGTAACGTTTCGTGGCGTCTCATAAACTTATGGCTGTTATAATTATTCTCTGTTAAGCAATAATTTTAATCATTGACGCACAATTTCCGCCTTGTTGATCTCTAGCCGTTTTCTTGGGACTTGTTTCGAAAGAGTTCAGACTTCACCTGAGACTTGACTTGAGACTTAACTTCGAACTTCTTATCAAAGAGTTTAAAAACATGTTGAATTTTAACATTTCGTTGCGCCACATCAAGTCATGGCTGTTATATCATTTCGCTGCTACGAGTTATATTTTATTATTTATCTACGATTTCCACATTTTTATCAATTTTCGTAGCTCTACCAGAGTTGAGATTTGACTTGCAATTTCTTCTGAAACACTTGAGACTTTATTCGAACTTTCACTAAAAGGCGTGGCACTTGTAAAAGTGGTGAGACTTGACCTCACACTTGACTCGAGAAATGCTCTGCAAAACCTGCGATTTTACGTGGAACTTTACTTGGTACTTGTTCTAAAAGACTTGGAACTTGATTTCACACTTGACTTAGGACTTTTTCGTAGACTTGAGATTTGACTAGAGACTTGACTTGAGATTTGACTAGAGACTTGCGGTGAAATAGTTCCGACTTGTCTTGGGACATGTTTTAAATGATTTTTGTGCTCACTTGACACTTGACTTGAATCTTGTTCCCGTGCACTTGACACTTGATTTGGAAGTTAGTCTGAAATCCTAGACACTTGACTTGAGACTTGTTGTTAAGAACTTGGGACTTGACTTGCGACTTGTTAGCAAACACTTGAGACTTGACTTGAGATTTGACTCGACACTCGTTTGGAAGTACTTGGAACTTGTTCTAAAATACTTCATATGTGGCTTCACATTTCACTTGCAACTTCTTCTCGAAAACTTGAGACTTGACTTGAGACTGCACTTGGAACTTATTTTCAAAGACTTGGCACTTGAGTTGAGACTTGACTCCACATTTGACCAGGGACTTCTTCCAAAATACTTCACACTTCACTTGGAACTTGTTCTCAAAGAGTTTTCAAGCACTTTTAATTCTATCGTTTCGTTACTTCTCATAAACCTATGGCTACCATACGCATACTCTGCTGGACTTTAATCTATTATTATTAAACTAACACTTCCGCCTACTTTATTACTAACCGTTTTTCTATAGACTTAAGATTTACTTCGAACTTGTCTTAAAACAGTATTAAAACGTGTTCAATTGTAAGGTTTCGTTTCGCTTAATCAACTTATGGCTGTTGTAGGTATTCTCTGCTGAGCTTCGATGTTTAGTATTAAGCTACGATTTCCGCGTTCTTTATGACTTGTAGTCGCTCCATAAGAGTTGACGCTTGACTTGCAATTTGTTCTGAAGCACTTAAGACTTTGAGTCGAACTTTCACTAAAAGGCGTGGCACTTGTTGTAAAAGTAGGGAGACTTGACCTCACGCTTGACTCGAGACTTGTTCTTAAAAACCTGGGCTTTTACGTGGTACTTTACTTGGTACTTGTTCTAAAACACTTGGCACTTGAT
>JASJOG010000039.1:537500-647500 GCA_030142905.1 Heliopora coerulea
AATGAATCCATCTGCAGATTAAAAAATTGGTTAACTTTCCTTTATCCTAGCATGTCATATTGACAGTTAATTGTAGCTATGCCACATGGAGATCTAACCTTGTTCTTCTTACAACACGGCTTGGATAAATCCTCCAATCCTTGGTAAAACAAGCTTCCAATTTTTGAAACTATCCTGTAAATGCTTGGGTGTTCATATAAATTCTGTTAAAATAAATAAAATATATAGTTGTAAGCACAAGTGCCTGTCACTCACTTTCCTGATAATTGCATCATCTCTGCCTCTTGGACCAAAATTTGAAGAGAAGGCTAAAATTCTAAGATTCAGTATCCTTCCCTGGTAAATTTTTAAAATAGAATTTCCAATACATTTTCTAAAATCCATTATTTAAAAAATTGAATGAGGTTGAACTTTTTCACCTTATATGATTCTAAACACTAAACTGACAGTTGAAGGTGGATGACAACTGTTGATGGTCGATGATGGCTGAGGATGGTGAATGATGGCAGATGGTTATCATAGTGAATGACGTGAGTTGATGTTGTATGGTTAATTATGACTGTGGGTGATGGTAGTTGATGGTGGACAAGGGGTTTTCATGGTGGATAACAGCTATTGATTGTTGATGGTGGCAGTTGACTTTGGATGATGGGTGATGATGGTGGATGATGGGTGATGATGGTGGATGATGGTTGATGATGGTGGATGATGGGTGATGATGGTGGATGATGGCTGATGATGATGGATGATGGTGGATGATGGCTGATGATGGTGGATGATGGCTGATGATGGTGGATGATGGCTGATGATGGTGGATGATGGCTGATGATGGTGGATGATGGCTGATGATGGTGGATGATGGGCTGATGATGGTGGATGATGGCTGATAATGGTGGATGATGGCTGATGATGGTGGATGATGGCTGATGGATGATGGCTAATGATGGTGAATGATGGCTGATGATGGTGGATGATGGCTGATAATGGTGGACAATGGCTAACAATGGTGGATAATGGCTGTCGATGGTGGATGATGGCTGTTGATGTTAGATAATGGCTGATAATGGTGGATTATGGCTGATAATGGTGGATGATGGCTGTTGATGGTGAATGATGGCTGATAATGGCAGATAATGGCTGATAATAGTGGATGATGGCTGATAATGGTGGATAATGGCTGTTGATGGTGGATAATGATGGGTGATGGTTGATAATGGTGGATGATGGCTGATAATAGTGGATGATGGCTGTTGATGGTGGATGATGGCTGATAATGGTGGATGATGTTTGTTGATGGCGGATAGTGGCTGTTGATGGTGGACAGTGGCTGTTGATGGTGGATGGTGGTTGATAATGGTGGATAATGGCTGTTTTCTCCAGATGGTGGATGATGGCTGTTGATGGTGGATGCTGGCTGATAATGGTGGATAATGGCTGTTGATGGTGGATAATGGCTGTTGATGGTGGATAATAGCTGATAATGGTGGATGATAGCTGTTGATGGTGGATGATGGCTGTTGATGGTGGATCATGGCTGATAATGGTGGATAATCA
Source organism: Heliopora coerulea (assembly GCA_030142905.1). Lineage (NCBI taxonomy): Eukaryota > Metazoa > Cnidaria > Anthozoa > Scleralcyonacea > Helioporidae > Heliopora > Heliopora coerulea. Next base: position 539,055 of record JASJOG010000039.1, read on the forward strand.
CTGTTGATGATGGATGATGGCAGTGGATGGTGGATGATGGCTGATAATGGTGGACAATCACTGTTGATGGTGGATGATGGCTGATAATGGTGGATAATGGCTGATAATGGTGGATGATGGCTGTTGATGGTGGATAATGGCTGATAATGATGGACAATGGCTGTAAATGATGGATGATTGGTGATAATGGTGGATAATGGCTGTTGATTGTGGATGATGGTTGTTGATGCTAAATGATCACAGTTAATGGTGCATAATTGCAAATGAATGGTGGCTGATGTTACTTGACAATTGATGATATCAGTGAATGGTGGAGGGTATATGTTGATAGTTGATAGTGGGTGACAGTTTTTAATTGTAGATGATGGGTAATGATGGTGGATGATGGCTGTTGATGGCAGATAATGATAGTTGATAACTGATGTCAATTGATGGTGGATAATGCCCGATGACTATGGAGACTGGTAGTTGATGGTGGATGAAGAATTTTTGATGGTGGATGATGGTAGATGATGGTGGATAACAGCAGATGATTGTGAATGATTGCTGATACCATAGGTTGATGGTATTTGGCTTTGGATGATGGCACTTGATGGTGCCATCATCCACAGCCATAATGACTGCTGATATTGGATGATGACTGCTAATTATGGATAATGGTTGTTGATGTTTCACTCATGTCAGTTAACCATAGATGATGGGAGTTCACAGTGGATGAAAGTTGGTAATGGTGAATGATGGTAGTGATGGTGGATAATGGCAGTTGACAGTGAATGACGTGTGGTGATATAGAATGATATTGATGTTGGATTATGGTGGACGTGCCATATACATTAATGTATATCTATGGATAATGAAGGGTAATGATGTATTTTGAAGAATGCCAACAACATACACTGATATATGTTAACATACAGTGACAGATAATGATGTATAATAAAAGTACATAAAGGATTCACTGCCTGAGAACTTGCCAATACGTGTATGTAGGGAATAGAGTCATCAAAACCATTTAGGGGGGTCCAGAGACTCACATTCTTGGTTTTAGTTTTCTCCAGAGTGTTTTTTAGCCATTTCCAGACCATGGTAGGACTTAACTATTTCAAGGACTGTAATTTCCCTACACCTCCACATGTTCTTTGTATAGATCATGCTTCTTAGAACTCTGGGGACCTAGAATCCGAATTCCACCTGCTGCCCTTGCATTTGAAAAATTACAGAATAAAACTCATGGGTTGGGGTCATCCCAAAAACTACCGCGAAAAATCTTCAATTTGAGATCCCTGAAAATGTCCCCAAAACACGCTACTTTACGCAAATGTTACAAAATATGACGCGCTTTTCATTTCTATGAAAATATAACTTCTGTGGAAAAAAAGACATTTTCCACACCAATTAAGGGAGGAATATTCCCATGCACTTCCACTGTCGCCTTTTTTGCACCTCGATCTACAGAATGTTTTTATCAGCTGCTTACCTCTGGATGTCGTTTGGTTGTTTTCACCGTTCACTCTTTGGGTTTTTGTCAGCTTGAGACTTCCACATTGGGTTTGGTAACAACCCCCTGTTTGGCTTCTCCGTTATCTCATTGTTCGGCTTTTTGTGGTAGTGCCAGTTAATGACGTTTGCATCAATTTTCGGTCTGGTATTTGTATTTATATCTTTTCTTTGGCCGTTGTTTCTGCTGATTGAGGCTTCTCCATTCTGTTTTTTCATGTTTTCCATCTCCCGCCTCCATTTTAGGCCGTATTGTTTCTTGAAGCACACTGTGAAGGAAAAAAAAATAACCGCAAAACATGAGATATGTTACCAAAAATTTTGCTCTTTTTACCTAAAAGCGAAGAAATTTTGTAGTTTTCGAGCAATTTTTACAGCCTCAAAAGAGAAAGCACTGATGCACGACGCAGTAAAAACTGGCGGGAACATTTGAATTTAAGAATTTCGTTCAAAATTAGTCAAAACTCGAGAAAACTTGAGAAAAAACTTTCGAATATACCTAAAAAAGCTAGAGTATAAAAAATTGAATGGTTTTTTTTACCTTATTGATCGGTAAAAATGTGTCCCAAGTCGGCGCTGTAGTTGGGGGTCGTCCGAGTCTTGCCAGAGTGAACTGTGAAGAAGGCTATGTTTTCCTGCTGAAAAAATGAAAAAAAAAAAAAAAAAGAACAAAAAATTAACTGTTAGTCTTCGAGGCCTCCCTCAGAGAAATATTATACTATAAACAGTCAAATCAATTAAGTTTCTTCGTTAAATAAAACAGATAAGCTCAGAGAACTAACCATTTGGTTGCAAAACTGTTTTTCCCTCCAAAATGGAAAAAACGCCATAAAAACAATACTTTCCACTAACCTCTCGCATATCATTCCCCTTCTTCGCATTACAGATGTTTTTCTTTAAAAGTTTTCGGAAACCAAGTCCTTTCTGAGGTTTTTTGTGCCTGGAGGAAGCTTGAATTTTCAAAGAGTTCGGGTGACATAAGTCTCCCTTTCAACAGCTACGTCCTCGCCGCCAGACTGATGGTTTGAGCCACTTCGCCTTGCAATATCAATTAACCTGCGTTTAAATTTCATTGGTTCCTTCCAATCGTGATTGACAATCAGAATGAGTTCTAATTGGTTGTACACGGTGAAGTATTGTTTGACTGATGAAGACTTCCGGTGGGCCGTTTCCCGTTTAACTGACTATCCTCTACCAGCCTCTAGTGTCCCGCATTCCCCTCACAACCCAGAGACCAAGAAACACTTGATTTTCCATTCGAAATAAGTATTAAAAATTTCATATTTCAAATCTTGCAATTCAGCGGGGTGACTCGCTTGCAACTGAACCGAAGCAGGACTTCATTTTGTTTCTCACAGTCGTGAACCCGTCACCACAGTGAGGGAAAGAGGATATTTCGGTATGGAAAGGGCCTTGATGAAAAGGAAAGGCCCTAGCAAGTTTTGAAGAAAAGCAGCTAGAAAAGACTTAAGGGATTAATGAAATTAAAAAGCTTAGCGGACATAAAATAAATTGAGGCACCAGACAGCCTAATCCAAGGAAATGAAGGGCAACAGAATTTTTAAGGCGAGGAAAACCTCCACAAAAATAAGCAAAATTTGGGGAGAAATATAAAAACTTTTAGGATAATGAGATATTAAAATTCCATGACGCCAATAAAGTATGATAAGAGTACAATAATATCCCTCATTTTTCACTCAAAATACATTTTCTGCTTATAAATAACGACTAAGAAAATAAAAATCGCATTCATTATGAGTTTGAAGGAGGGGCAAAATTTTCCTCACGGGGCAAATGACCTCCCCCCCCCCCCATCACCACGCAGTGACCAGATTAATCCTTGGTCTGAATTTTTTCTTTCCTGAGCCATTCAATCTTTATTTTTCCTTCGTTCTTTCATTGTCTTTTTTGGTTCTAAGTTGTTCCGATTTATCAGACACTGGGCATTTAAGGGTTAACACATTAAGGGGCAGGGCTGATCCCTTTGACAATTAAAATCGCCAGGCGTTAACGGAAGTAAAATATTTAACAGTACCCTTGCCCTTTAAAGGGTTAAACTGAAAACTTGTAATTGCCAAGTGTGATCGTTGCTGAATTAAACGTCATTTTCTCCGTAAACTTTAGAAAATATCAAATGTGACTTTGAATAACACTCAGGTTATCATTTTCAGTAATTGTATAATGAGGGTAACTGGCCATAGGTGGACACCCCTGGAGCACACTGTCAGACACACCCATACAGAGGAGGGGTCATAACTGAGCCCCCCACTTTCATTGTCATTCCCACATCTTTATTCAAAACATAACACAAACCACAAATTGTCTTTCAAAATTGTCTTTTAAAAAGTGTAAGTTTGTTTTACTTTGATGAACCTCTACTTATGGTGAAACATAAAAAGCTGGAAATGGTTTTCATCCTATGCAAATTAGGCATGACACCCACTCACATCTGGAACTCTGAAACATTTTTGGCACACTTGAACTGGATGACTGTCTGTGTATTGCATCAAAATCATGATCTTTCCATGAGTTTAAGATTTTCTTTGATATGTTTTCATTTACAGCAAATATGCACTTAAAAAAACCTAGAAACAGTATTGTTTTAAACTGGACAGTTGTAAACTACAACAGATTTGTCATCTGACACAGAGACTACTTTAGTTCCATTCGTATTGTACTGTACACTCCAAACCTATAGCAAAAACAAGAGGATTTTGTCATGAAAAACAATTTTAACCTTGCACCATTGAGTTCTATAACAACAAGAAGTGTTCTGACAGAGAACTTGCCCAGTAAGCTTGGTGTCTGGACCCTCATGAGGTAGACACACTCACAGACAACCAATTACTCAACCTTGCAGTACATACAAGTTGGTAACAATCACAACTGCAATATTACCCACTATAAGAGTTACAATAGCATGAACATATTACTGCTTATCACAGCTTGTCATCATCAAATTGTCTTGTTTTTATGAATAAAGTTTGAGGCCCTGGGTGTTCAACCAAGTGATACTAAAACCAAAGATAAAAAGCCCCAAAAAAACTAACCTGATCTGTATGTTCGTAGAAAGTATGCAGGCATTGCCTTGATCCAGCATTCCAAATTTTTACTGTTTTATCACTAGAACTTGAAAGACCAAAAGGATAAAAAAAGGAAGAGATCAGTTAGAACATGGAACATTCAAACTTTTGAGGAACTTCTGTCATGGCAAGTAATATGTTGTTGTTGTCCAAGGGTCAATGTTAAATCAGAATATCCAACAATCAAGCCACTCAGGGGACTATTGAAATTTACCAGACCTGACCTTTCAACCGAAGGCCCTTGGTTGGAGTGAAACATTTCACACACCTTACAAGTTTCACTCCAACAAAGAGTCTATACTCCAAATGTTAATTTTGTACATTTATCTAGTAAGTTTAGACATTTTATTGAGCCTCTGGGGGGTTTTACTCATCATTTAACATTGCCCATGAAGCACTCTTTTCTTGTATCATTACCAAGCCACTGGTTTGGGTACACTCTCCCAGAACATCCAACTTTAGAGCCATGGCACTCGAGACAAAAATCTCAACATGGGCTGCCGGTACAATATGTACTGTTATGTGACAGTCGTCACGCGCCGAGAACATTCTCGAACATTTGAATTTCCTATAGTTTTTACTTAGTCATACCGTTTATTCATACTGAGATTGTAATTTTGCTGACTCATGCTGATGTGAGTACTTTTTAGGTTACTTGAGTCATGAGCATTGTCATGATTGTTTGTAAAAATAGTATGTTAGGTCATTCAAGAAATGACGTAAGTTGAAGTCATAGTTTACTGACAGGCTATATAAGTGCGACTCACTCCGACCCTTGGTGTGTGTTATTGTGTGTTGTTTCATGTTGTTATGTGCTCAAGATCGTTACCTGAATACAAAAACTTAACAGTTGGTTGGAACGCTTTGCTGCTGGAACCTTTTATCATCTTTCACCGTTGGGTCGTCGGAGTCGCAAGCTCGAAGTGTCAAGAAGACAGATAAGCTCTGAACATTTTAGTTATTGTCTTAACTCTTTAGTTTCTTTTCGTTTTTGTGAATAAATCTTTTCATTTCTTGTTACATGTCAGTAACAGTACCATGTTGCTTAACTACTTGTGGCTTCATTTTAATAAACTAATAGCACTTTTCAGCAGTGGTAGCTAGTGGAGACACCACATAAATTATTTGCCATTCCTAACAAAAAATGCAACCCTTTAAAGAAGGGAGGAAAATAGTTTACCTTGAGGCAAAGTGTGCATTATCCGGTGAAAATGTAACACTGAGGACCCATGATCCATGACCAGAGAGAGTACCTGCAAGATTTGCATGCTGACTGGTGGTGGAAAGAGAAAAAAATGAAGGAAAAGCAGAGACAAAGGCAAAATAATGGTCATCTAAATCTTTAAACACTATTAAAGTAGTTATTTTGACAGACACATTCACCTCCTGTCTCCTCATTCATTCCTTTCCATAACATTCCACCTGTTTCTTTCCAATGTGTATTTCCCCCAGCGAGTATTTTCATGTCTGACTAATCAGGAAAAATTTTTAACCCATTTTGGCCATTTATATTTCCTCTCATTTCAATCCCTTTCCTCTCATTTCATTCCTCTTGTTTTCATCATTTTCCACTTTTCCCTCATGGCATGACAACCAAGTAAGTTCACACTGAATGGTACACATCATACATCTTAATGTGGTTATCATCTGAAGCTGTGATAAGCAATTGTGAGTCTGGAGAAAATGTAAGTGATCGAATGGGCATAGCATGACCTGAAAATAAAAGTAATTTTTATAAAACAAAACAGTACACAATCAAGTGCAATCCTATTATTTTAATCCAAACTATGCCAAGCCATTCCAATTCAATCCTAGTTCATCCAATTCAATACCATATCATCCAATCCAATCCCATTCCATCCAATGTAATCCTATTACATCCAATCAAATCTAATTCCATCCAATTAAATCTAATTCATTTCAATCTAATCTCATCCAATACCATCCCATCCCAACCAATTCAATCTTATTCTATCCCATCCAATCCAATCTAGTCCAGTCCCCAGCCCCATTCAATCCAGTCCCATCACATCAAAGGCAGCCATTCCTATCCTATCCAACTCCACCTAATCTGATTCAAGCCAATCCAATCCTACTCAGTTGATCCAATGCAATCCAATTCTGTCCAGTCCAATCCAATGCAGTCTCCATCAGTCCAATGCAACCAGCCCAATCTGATCCAGTTCCATCCCATCCAACAAAATAAAGCACTATAAAATCTATTCCAAATCAGATGCTGTTTTGCATCAGAATATACAGACAGCATAAGCAAAGGGTATTTATATCCCAGTACAGAATGGAAACAAATTTTATAAATTACATCAGCATTAGTGGGGCAGATGAGAGCAGTAGTGTCTGCAAATGCAATGCAGACATGATGAATACTATCCACCTGTACCTTCTAATGTGTGAACTAATTTTCCAGTAGCGATATCAAATATGTTAATAATCCCATCAATAGCACCACAAGCAATATGCTTGCCATCAGGACTCTGGAAAATAATGTAAACATTGCAATTTTGGTCATTTCACAGGGAATAAACCAATTGATCTAACATTTCTATAATATGGAGTTTATTCACCAGGAGAAACGTCCAGTGATTTTATTTATGTAAGATAGTAGAGTAAAATATAAAGAATGGTAAATATGTAGCATGAAAAGAAATGATGGCATCACACAGATTATTTACACATAAGAAACACTACATTTTAAAAGGGCAGTATTGATTTCTTAACCTCTTAATACTGTACTCATCCTGTCTAATATTGTTCAGCATTAGACAGAACAAACACCTCAAGGATTTTGGGAGTGAGAAGGTAAAAAGTCAATAACCTACTTACATAAGCAATGCTCATTACAAACTTTCCTCTTGTATCCAAAATACTTTCTTTCTTGCCACTTTCCACCCCAATAATATTTATTTTTCCTGAATGTGTTCCTGTTGCAACATATTTTCCATCAGGAGAGAATGCTACTGTCCACGTATCAACTAGATAAAGGGAGGAGGAAGACAGGGGTTACGAGCAAGGTACGTCCAGAGTAATGCAAACCTTTCTAAGAAGTTAAATCCACTGGTTCAAAGATGAGAAGAAATAAGTCAGCTCTGCAATAGTGATAGATACATGAAAATATTCAAGCAAAATATAACATGATTGAACATCTTCATGCAAGGGAAAGTTGTCAATAACCAAGAAAAGGTAAGGTTAAAAACGAAGAATTTCAATTTTAATTATTTTCATATATTCATAGTAACTATATACTATTTAACCCATTAAGGGGTAATGTCACACTTTAATATTGTTTTATATTGAATAAAATCTGCTATTAGGCAGATATTCCACATTGATATGCTAGGAATGAAGAGCATGTGTCAAAGTAAAATTAAGAGAGAGGAAGATAGTACATCAATCCATCTCACACTTTGTCAGAAAAATTAATGTTGTAAAAGATTAAATAACAGCTTTGAGGGAGACAAGAGGTCATGCATAATTAGTAACATTAAAATAGATTATGACAGCATATGCTGCAGCATTGGAGTGTTGTTTTCATCAATAAAAGTGATGGTCAACAAGTCATAAGGTGTTTTAAAAAACCTCAGTGAGAAACTTTTGTGGTTTTAAATGAGTAATACCCACAGTATGTTTCACAACTCTCAAACCACTAACTTAGAAAGAACAAGCATTTGCCAGAACTTTCCTTACCAGGTCCACAGTCAATTGTCCTTAACTGTTTTCCATTATCTAAATCCCACAACCTAATGTGACTGTCCATTGAACTAGATGCAGCAACTACAAATTAATAAAAAAAAAGATGCTGAATAAAACCCAGCAGCATTTGACGTCAATTTCCTGTAATGAGCTAGGGGTCAAGGTATCATTAAAATTGATTATTATTAGTAATTTAATTTAGAAAATGTATGCTTAATTATGATGCCTACTGTAGGTTCACTTGCAGCCCTCAAATCTGACTGCAGCAATTGAGATAACTGGACAAGTATGACCTACTTAACAGCCACATGATAATGAAAAGAGAAAGAAATCTCCATTCACCAATTGCCTGTCCTCAATCAGTTTGGTTATCAATACCCAATGAAAGAATTGTCCACTTAAATATCTTTTCCAAACCTCACTAAGACTATTCTTCAGTTTTATACTATTTTGCCCTACAGTACTTTCATTCTACAGTTCAAAGCATTCAGATGGTATAAAAAGAATCAGGTCAGGTGAAATGTGAGTTACATTACTTTAGTATTATTTCCAACTAGTTCCATGAAGTTCTCATGTCTCCTTTTATCTTGTATAAGGTCGAGGAACATGTATTTCTGTACTGTTAAAGGTCTCACCTGTTCCTGTACTATTTATATCTACAGAAACCACTCCCAACTGATGTCCTTCAAAGTTAAAGCGTGGTTCAAGTCGGTCACCATTCCTAAAGTTAATGTCAAAACAAAGCTAAACCTTTTCTTAATGGATTAAACATTTCAGGTTTATTAAGAACTGAGACTAACTTAGGAGTGTCCATCAGCTATATATTAGCTAGACTTTTTTTGTTTTTAATAAGGACAAAATTGTTAACCCTTTAAATGAATAATAAGCAGGACTGTATACTAGAGTGCATGCCATATAAAATAATGTATAATATTGACTGTCAATCCATCCATCACCTTCCTTTTCGCTATCATACTGGATGACCTCAATACAGGTACATTTACATGTAAGTAGTGACTGAGATCTCAAATTCCAAGACATTCAATTATAGCCATTATAAAGGATGACTATTAAAAACTGTATTTATGACTCATATAAATGTTATGAAATTCAAAATCTCTCTCACCATTGATTTAACAACCTGGTCCAGGCATTCTTAATATATGTTTCTATGAATGACTATCATATAATTAGTCACAACAGAGAGAATAGCAAGGTATTGCACAGTATGTTATCACTTATACTGAACTACAGTGGTATTTCAGGACCTTTTGTAAGGTCCTAAAATATCCCTCTACGTATGTCTGAAACAATACCAACCTCTAATTCTAAAATATAAACCACATAATTCAATTGCATAACAGGTGCCTTCACTTCAGTTTTGGACATACAGTATGCTCGTGGTGAATCATTAGAGATATCATGAAGATGCATCTTCTTTCTATCTCTACAACCCTTTTATATCCTAACTTACATTGAAATAAAATTTTATTGTTTGCAATCTATGAAAACTGTGCACGTTAGCAATTTAGTGTGTACAATACATCTGCAAATTACGGTTAAATACTTACCATTTCCAGCACTTTACTAAGTCGTCAACAGCTCCAGTAACCACATTATCAACATTGTCCTTCTCGTTCGTTGTCCATGCCACGCTCCAGATACTTTCATCATGGGCTAAAGAAAACATGAAAACATTACGTACAATTATGTGACCAAGTACATGTTCTAAACTAAAAAATTTAGAGGGAGTATAATTTTCTTTTTAATACTAAAAATGACTGAGATCCAACATAGGACTTTATATTAAAATCACGCACAGTATCAGGATAGAAGATTTAAATTAGGCTCACCGTCCTTTTCCTTGTATGCCACGTTAAACTACATGGGGCAAAATGTTCCATGATTAGAAAATCATAAGAATTGAAAGGAAGCTTACTGTATCAACGTTCCAAGATCAACAGTAGCTTGTTATTTATTCATTATATTTCGTTATATCCGAATTTAAAATATGTTTTCTTCCTTAAATGACTATTAATCTGACCATGTCTGCGACTGCAAGGAATCATCAACATTCAAGGAAAAAGTAATCCACTGAAATTTTCTCAGACGTTCCAAACTAAATCTCCATCTTCCTCTGTCGATATTTAGGGTAAACTTCATGTAATATCAAATGAATATAACCAAATAAAGTTTTAATTATTTCTTCTCCCCCCTGAAAAAACCAAAAGGAATTCTGGGCCTTCTCCTTCATTGGGATTACTATCCAAGATGGCGACTCTTGTTCGTGGAGTTTCTTTTGCTCGTTCGGCCACTCGTTTGCGGTCCGCAGGTCGTCCATTAATGCGCGATGAAATGGAGAATGCTCCTGGAATGGTAAGAAAGTTACCAGAGTTTTTTAATTTCTCTATGTGAGTTCGGATTTGGTTGAGTTAATCGATCAAAGTAGTGCTCAAGTATGTATCAAACTGTATCAGAGAGTTCGCACATTTCATGAGCTTCACATTGAAATATAAGTCATTAAAAGATCTCCTAAAATAAAATGTTCTTTTCAGAACCTCCCATTCCAGATTAAAAACAAACCACGATTGCTGGCAACCATGATTCTTTTCCTTGGTACTGGATTCAGTCTTCCTTTCATTGGAGTTCGCTTTCAGATGGCCAAGAATTCTAATGCCGCTTGACTTAAAGAAAAGTTGTGATACACTATGAATTTTCTCAGTGAAGCATTTAGTCTAGATTGACACAAGACTGGATACTGTTACATATTGAGGTCTTTGACTGTTTGTCATATATTGGTTTGTTAGAAATATAAATCTATGATGAAATTTTTAAAATTGACTTTTTGACTCCTAATGTTACTGAGTCTGTGGGTAATATCCGTTCGGATCCCTTACACTTCAAATATTACAAACTATTCATTGAGTGATTCCACAGTTTGAGACCATGGTATGAAGTACAGTAATTGAAAAATAACTGAGGGATAATTTGATTGTTGAGAAGAAAAAGAGAGGGTCTAATTCCAAAGGTACCTCTCCTGAGCTAAAAGTAACAGGAACGTAAATATGTCATGTCTCTTGGGGTTATTGCTGAGGAGTTTTAAATGTAAAATTATTTGATTGGTAACAGTTTTGAGAATTGTGACATGTTTGAGGAAGTTGATCATCCAGGTTAGTGTAGTCTTGAGAAAGACTGTTGGTTGAAATGACTGACGTTTCGACAGCCTTAGCGGCAGTCATCTTCAGAGTCAAGATGATCGCCATCAAGATGAGCCAAGATGACCGCCAGAGTCAAGATGACTGCTGCTGCTAAGGCTGTCGAAATGTTAGTCACTTCAACCAACAGTCTTTCTCAAGACTGCACTAACCTGGATGATCAACTTCCTCAAACATGTCATGATTCTCCCAGGTTCAAACCATTTACTTTAGTTTTGAGAATTGTGGGTTGTCTTTAAAAGGTCTCTGGTGTGCATCAATCATGCACACAAATCACTAATGTTTTTTAATCAAAGGGCAGACTAGTGAGAGGTGTAAGGGTTTCCTTGTTCCTCTCACACTCAACATGAAAATTGAAAAGAAATAATGGCAGTGCCCTAGAAAAATTAAGTGCATGCCTTTTAGAAGATTAAAACTTACAGTAACAGATACTTCTTTGTAGAGAAATCACAGGCTTTTCATTTTGTCAAAAACTAGTAGAAGGAAATCAAAAAGTAGCCAGAGTATTGAAAATTTGAATGTCCAAAGATTTATTCTGGTGCATTTTAAGGACCCAAAAACCAATTTATGGAGGCCATTGTACAAATCATTACCAAGAGAGTTAGATCAGTTAAAATTTTATTATTATAACAAAGAGTTCCTTTAAAAATTCATTCAAAATAGCCACAATGCTTTTCATTCCTTTGTTATATAATGTATGTCACTAAAATCATTAAAACTGATGAATACATACTTTGGGATACAAAAAGTACCTGGCACAAACACTAAAAGAAGCCTGCAACTTGCCATCAGGTGTTGCCAACTATTGAAAGCCCAGAATCAGTAGAAAGAGACAGACTAATCTCAGAAGCAAAAAGCTTTAAAGAAGTTGTAACAACCAATCATTGCAAGGTATATTTATTAGTGATCACATCTTTGGAGTGATCGGTTTGAATTTGTAAAATGATGTCCAAGGAGCGGGTATCTTTTTTATTTTTCTTGCATTCAAGGCTTCCCTGAACTACCTCACCTAAAAAACAACAGATGCTGTATGATTATAAATTTCAAAACTGAGGATGTCAAGCTGACAGTTGGAATAAATGATTGTAATATTTTAAACATTCTTTTCACGCAATTAATGTCAACGTGGGCACAATGGAGGAACTTTAACAAAAGAATTGTCAGTGTGATCCAACGTGGGTACCACTCAGAAAAGTTACTTTCTGAATATCAAGAAATTGATTGCATATCACTGAGTTGAAAAGGTAGCACATGGGATACCAGACTATCCACCCCTAGCAATTTGGTTAGGGGACAACCTGCTTTCTGACCACAGGGTAGATGCTCAAAAAAGATTTGACCTATAACATCTCCCTTCAAGAAAAACTAAAATACATTGTGACCTTCATTTTCAGAGACTGTTGCTTGGCACAGTGGATGCTACCAGTATTGATTGAACTCCTGTCACTCCGTCACTGTACTCCCTTGTCTAGAGACACTTAAGTCAAAAATATGTTCATGTTGTCTGACTTAAATGATTTGCATGTGCACAATCGTTTTACATAGTAGACTGGCAGTGGCAGTAAGCCTACAACAAACCTTTTATTAAGGGTACTGGATTCTCCAAGTGAAAGATAGTTTGTTTCCAGTGAGTGGGTGGACACTTTGGGTGTGTACTAAATGAAACCTAATAGAGCAAAAAATACAGTTTGCTTCCTATTCAATTTGTTTACATTACAGTTGACTAACATTTACTGGTCATGAAAGGAGGTTCTTGTTGTCTCAGTTAATTTTCCTGCTAGTTAAATATAATAAATACTTTCACCCATATTATTTCTCAAAAAAAATTGTATTTCCTCATGTCAGAAATGTAAGATGGTGTTACAGTAAATCATATTTAGTATGGACCAAGGTAAAATTTTATATTTAATGACTAAACTTTTCCATTTGCTGTACCTTATTTCTGCAATCTTCAAAAAATATATCAAAGTATCCAACAATAATCTAGGAAGTAAAAATACAATGTATATATTGTCAGTACAGCCAAAAAATCAAATTTAATAGCATTGAAGCAAATATTCATACATTGAGTTTTCCATCACTAATGGCTTCCAGTTGGAAGTTGCTTTTAAAGTCCAACTCTTCTGCTTTAACTCTGTTGACATCGATTTCCTATCAGTTAAGAGAGTATTAATTGCTTGAAAATGCTCCAATGTACCTTAATCCTTGCAGCTCCAAGGTGCCCTTCCAAGTTTTATTTTGCCAAGACAAGATAGTTTTATTCAGGTCAGAGAGATGCCTGGCCACAACCAGCAGCATCGGGACTGGATTAAATACAATATGCAGTAAAAGTCTTTCATGAGATTTTAATCAGGAAAATAACATTTTCTCAAGTACAGTTATGTATTACATCTAGATGATTCAACATCCCGTTTTTCATACAGATTTCTGTTATAATAACTGACCTTTATAACACAACTGCTTGTCAGAATGGTATTTGGATCAACAACATCAATGACTGGTCCAGATAGAACTAAATTTTTCATGCAAGACATCTTTACCCCTAAATGTAATTCAAGTGTCATTGCCAACTAGGAATTTGTAAGTTGAAGCAAAATAAATTTATGACTTGTTACAAAAGTATCAGCTAGTTTAAACTTTTCATACCATAAACATCATCCCAGAAAGTTAGTACTTCCAGTCTTCTTTGACTATCTTCCAAACCGACCACACTCATTGTACACTTGTCAGGATAAACTGTTGTGCAAAGGTGATAGGAAATTTGTATAAATTTCAAGTTAGTAATTGCCTTTCATGTCTGCACCATTTAAGTGTGTACTGCATAAAATAATAGTATTCAAATGGAGAAAAGTACCATAAAATTAAAGACAAATGCTTATTAACTTACCTTTACAATTTCCTGCTAACCATTTATCCCTAGCAAATAATACGGTGTCAAGCATTGACTCAAAGAGCAAAAAATAACCCTGAAAAAGATGGGGAAAAAATTCTTGATCAACACATGGATGCCCATTCTACTGTGTGTGTACAGTAATAATTGATACAAATGGCTCAGTCACTTACCATCCACTCAGATACAATGACATCAACCTAGAAATTTTATGATTACTTGACATTATAAAGTTTGAAAAAAGGTTTACCCCATTATCATCAATCTTTAATCTTTTAAATATTTAATTTTCAGCCAGATTAATGTAATTAGAGCAGTACAATTTCCTTACCTTTTCAACTCCCAAAACTGATTCTTCGACTTTGCCTTTTATTAGTGATATAGTGTTATCAAAATTGTTTTCTCTAGTTGGAGATAGAGATAGCAAAGAGCAGGTTGGAGCTCTAATATTATAATTAATTAGGACAGGTGAAACTGAGAGTGGTGTAGAAACAGTAGATCAAGAAAAGGTTACATACACAAGAGATGGCAAGAATGCTAAAAGAGCATAGAGAAGAAGAAAGACAATTGTAGAAATATGTAAACTAAGAGAAATAAGTAACAAATGACATAAGAGATGATAATAGTAGTAAAATTAATGGGATAAAAGACAAATTCATAAGCTCAATTGCAACCCTGTTAAATGTACCTTACAATATCCATAGCATGGTATATGATTGAAGACTTGTCAATACCAATGACCTTTTTTGCACCAGCTTGGGCTGCAAATATAGACAATATCCCTGTACCACAACCAATATCAAGGACAACTTTGCCTTCAAAGACAGAGCTGTTTTTGTGGATGAAGTTCTTATAGCTCATTGTCCTTACTTTGTCCTAAATGTAGATAAAGTAAAAAGATGTCAAAGAGCTAAATATTCCTCAGTAATTAAATTTATATGTGTTTTTCCTGAATATAGCAAACCTTGAGCATTTCTTCATGTATAGAGTAATGAGAATAGGACCTAAAATAACCCTCTTCATCTTCAAAGTCCAGTGATTCACCATGGCTAGAAGTAGTACCTGGTGCATTCCTGTATGTAGAGCATATAAACAACAGGAAAGGAACAAATGTTATGAAAGGCTCCTCTCTTTGTCTTAAAAACTATTCACTGAGCATGTAATTTACCATAAAAAATAACTTTCTTACCTTTTATCTTGATTCACACCAAACACAAGTGAGTGAACCCCAGCCCTGAAAAATTGTTGTAATTAAATAATGCATTTAAATCTTGCCTGATAATCTCTGTTACTAATACCACATTACAGATGTATGTTTTTACCTCATTGACTCCAAGTCTGCAAGTGCTTGGCATAAAGCTGATTCAGCAATCCTCATTCTTTCTTCAGCTGTTTTTAACCTAAATGACATTTGAGAATTGCTGCTATGCCTTGTACTGTTTTTTTTTTAAATAATTCAACTTTGAGTCTTTGATCAGCAGTTCTTGAAATAAATTTGGAGATCTGATATCTGGCCTCATTATTTCTCATCTCATAGACTCCATTGCATCCCATTAAACTTTTGAAGTTTCTTCTCACTTGACCACATCATCACTTCATTCATGCAATGCATTTCATCCTACTTATTATTTTACTTTCATAATGAAAAAGGCCTAAAGATCCAGTAAATGTATACGATATACTCACTTTTCCTTGACATCTTTATTCTCATGGTTTGATTCCTTGTTATAACAACCTGCAGATAAGAGAAAGAACTAATTACAGACACCTTTGTCTATAAGATATTAATGCTTTCAGCCTTTATCCACTTGAAGCAACATAATCATGACAGTTAGTAGAATCTGCTCTGGATTATTTGTGCTATGGGAGGTCAGAAAATCATTAATTTGGGCATATTGAATTGAAATAATTATTATAGTTACCATTTTGTGGTTGAGTTAGTTCACCATTTGTGTCCTCATCAGAACCAGAATCTTCAATGTCTTGAGTAAAAGAATTCTTATTGTGAGATGGATCAATCACTAATTATGGTATAATCCCATAGGGCAGGGATGTACTGTAGTCACTATAGCAGTCAGTAACAATTCATATGGTCACCAAGCACAAAGGAATAATGATATTGAATCCCGCATTGCTATTTTTCCTTAAATGACTTAGCCTTCCTGTACAGTCAATGTTGAAACAGCTCCATGGCACCTGAATAAATTCTATAAGTTCAATTTTTTCCTTCATCTATCTCTCTTCTTGTTAGTATTTCTGGTACTTTGCTTCATTTTCTGTCATACAGTACTAATTATGTTAAACTGGGGCTTGCAAATGGTTTAGACCATCTTACCATACTGTAATAATGGATCATCTTGTAAAACAGGCCTAAGAAACTCCTCTTTTTCCCATGGATATGGTGGCTTACTCTCCAGGACTGCCTCAGATGTTGGTTTCTACAAAGTAAGATAATTCAGATTGTGTCATCAAATGGGATGTTTTCACAAACAGAAGTGTTGATTTGCTGGTTGATAAAAGTTACATGATTTGTTGATTAACTCACCAAGGAGCAGGGATCATCTCTTTGATGAATAAAATTATCCAGTGTTAGCCAGAGTAAAATACTGGAGTGTGCCCTTGCCCCTTAATGAGTTCATTTATAGTCAAATATTTCAAGATTCAACATTCTTAAATCAGGAATTCCAAAGCACCTGCTTTATATAACTGTTGAATAGAAACTTATCATCTTTATATCACCAGTCAATGCCAGAATTGGCCTTTCTGATACATCAAAATTTCTAAATCTCCTACTGAACCATGCCTTTTGACCTCACTGCTCAACTTTTCTCAACATCTTAACCATTGCTCATGAGTGAACTGGGAGGAAAATTTAGGAGATGCCCTGTGGAAACAGTCAATGTTTGTCACTGACTGTAATAACATTTCTGAAGTACACAAAATCTATACTGAAAAACAGACAACAGTTAGTTTAGGGTCTAATGGGTTTTTTACCTCCTTTCGTAAAAAGTTTAACAGCTTGATATAACCGTAGAAATTCAAACCTATTATCAAAAAAGAAAACTTATAATCAAATGGCTTGCACAGAAACCTGAGTCAAAAATCAATATAAAATTGTAATGTATCCCCATGGTAAAAGCTGTATTGGAGTAAATGAGACAAGAAACAAGAAATGACTTATTTAAAGGATGATGATCACTGAGATTATCATCACTGTTATGGTCATACATACCAACTTTCCTTTTAAAATCAGTAATATCAAACTTGTGTGTTGCAGTACAATGCTCCCACAAGGCAACGGTACTTTGAAAAGAGTCAGTACAAAATACACACTCGACAACTTCATGTTCTTCTGTCATCTCATCCCAGCACTCTTCATCCTCTTCACTGTCCATGACAGGTTCATTGATAAAATTTATCTAATCAAATTCATAATTTTAATCAGTGCATAGTTAGTGTTGCCTCTATCCTGGGGAAAACTAAACTTGGGCTGCACCCCCTCCCCCCTCCCATTGTCAATTTGATAAAATAATAAAAATAATACCAATGATTGTATTTCAATATTCAAGGGAGAACAATTTTTCACGACAACACAATTTTGCCCCTCCGTATTTTGGCATCCAGGGGCAAGTACCCCCCTGTCCTCCCTCTAAACTCTTATTAAGAGAACTGGAACCAATTCCTCCATATTTTAACGTCGAAAGTTTAAAAGTTTCATTGGGCAGATAATACTAGTGACAACATTCAAATAGAATTGAAAAAGCATCAGTAAAATTCCTCTGGATTACCTTTTCAAAGTTCTTTCGCAGTTTCCACCATGTTTGAACTTGAAAGGCCGCATCAGCACATGTCCTCGCGATATTTGCAAAATTCATCGTTACGTATCGGTTTTTGTCGGTAAGGGATCGGTTTTAGAAACCAAGATGGCGGCGGAATTGAATGAAATGCTTCATAAAGAACTTTTGGAAAATATCAACCAAGGTTGGTTTGTTAAGACGAATTGACGAAGTTTAGTATTTTTCATAGGACAGCTACTAAAGTGAATAATTATAATCATATTTTTACTTTATTGTTTTAGGTAATATTGAAGAAGTTCGACGTATTTTGGACTTGGGTCAAGTTGCCGTTGACAGCCTAGACGAAGTACGATGGTTTATGTTCATCGATTTATTTTACTTAACTTGTTTTCCGTCACAATTTGAGTAACTGAATGCCAAAATAAGGACCTATTTAGCATTTAAAAATATAGTGTCATCGCAATTGCTTTTATCTACTTTTCAGCCTTTCAAACATGAAACATCCTTACCTCATCAGCTTCCACCCAACTCCAAACGACTATCAATGTTTTAACAACCAACAAACTTTTAATGCTCTCCAAACTTCCTTTACACCTTGTCATCAAGCCATTACCCAATGATCTCCGTACACCTACCAAGTTCAGTGACCTGCTGACTTCCATCACCCAACAACCTCCCATCACCCATTAACCAACCATCACTGGCCCACTGTCTGATCACATGTAGGCCTCTCATTACCCACCAATCTCCCATCTCTTAGCAACATCGAATCGCTTACAAATCCCCTATATCCTGGCCAACTCTAATCATCTATTAACCAACTATTACTTGCCAGCTTTCTGCTACCACTAATCTCTAATCACCTACCAATTTTTCACCATCAATCATCTCATCATGTGTTAGTGCACTATGTAAGTACTGTCTTGTGGACCAAATATGTCGAATAGGTGATATTTTGTGTGTAGCTTACTAAAACCAACCAACTAACCAACAATCCTTCTTATTCAAGAACATAATAAAAACTGTTCATTCTGGTAGCATCTTGTAAGAAACCTCTTGATTCTTTATCCCATGTGGGAGTTCAAATGGTCAGTTATTGGTGTATGAACGGTTCATTAAAATTTTGTAAGGCCTTATCAAGATGATGTTCTTTGCTGTGCTAGTCTTCACTGTGTTACCAACCTTCCTGTCCATTAATAACACCACATTCCTCTTCCTTTGACTAGAATGGTATGACACCATTAATGCAAGCAGCATATAAAGGGAAAACAGAGATTTGTGAATTGCTATTAGGAAAAGGAGCTAATGTCAACAGTAACCAGCATGAACATAAGGTACAAACAATGATATAAGTAATAAGTAGGCAGTGTTGAGCAAGATATAAAAAGCGAAATAGGTGGGAAAACTACCAAAACTGGAGAAGGGCCTTTGCTCAAAACATTGCTATCTACTCTTATAAGTTTCAGCAGTGCTCTAACCCTTTGAACTTTTTGAACATAAGGTAGATTGATGTTTGAGAAACATGAGAGCTTGGATATGTTAAGGTAGATGAACGATCTTCAAGGTCGATACTCAGAAAATGATTTCTGAGCCCCAGATGGTAGATTATCAAACACTTCTCCCTTTGCCTTTTGGTTTGGAATTTTGTGGAAATTCTTGATATCTGCTGAATGTCAAAAAATGCTATCAGATCTGTTGTATTATGATTTTCACAAATAAGTGTGACATAGATTAAGAATTAATTTATTGGTGAATAATCTGACATATAATATAATTTTTAAGGTAATACTACTTGTTGCAGTATTTAAAAATAAGACCATCACTTGCCTTAATAACCAGAGATATAATCAGTATTTGGCAATTTTTTTGTCCTCTTAATATCTTTCACTTTTATTTTTAATTTTATAGTACTCCCCACTCATGTTTGCTTGCTTGTCAGGTAATACGTAATTTGTGATATGAATAATGGAATGAGAGTATTGTTGACACATACAATGTAGTTAACAAGACTAAAGACATGTACATCCCATACATAATGTAGGTATCTTACATGGAATTGATATAAATTTTATACACAATGTGATGCAAAGTTTGAGCTATGTGACTGTGATCATCAACTTGGAATGGCTTTTTTTATTTTGGATTATATATTAGGTTCTGTGGAGGTTACCAGAATTCTGCTAGAGGCTGGTGCAGATAAAAGTAAAAAAAATGATATTGGGAGAACAGCAACTCAACTCGGGGCTTTCACAGGTAAACGTCAATAATGTAATTAACAGTATTGATAAACATGATGATAATGTTGTTATTGCTGCTGAACTTGTCAGTCATTATGGTGGTTATTGCAGGGGTGGATCAATGCTCATCTGACAGGAGGGGTACAGATTTCCCTTGGGGGGGGTGCATTGGTGTGCTACCAAAGGGGCTGACTGGGCTGTTGTATTTTTTTTAGGCATATTGCCATAAGCCCATACTCTTACTGCCAAATGTATAAGTTTCTTTAAATAAAACCTATAATAAAAATAATAACCTACAGTATGCATGCCATTTTTGAATTTTTCTGAGGGGGTGCTAGAAAATTTTGGGGGTGTGCACCCCCCTGCACCCCCCAGAAAATCCACCCCTGGGTTATTGGTTGATAAGCGTTACATTAGTAATGAAGATTCCATGATCTGCTGAAGTACTGATTAAAATAAGTTCTTTTTAGGTCGACATGAATGTGTTAGTCTAATAAATAACTTTATTTCCAAGAAAGATTTAGAATGTTACACAAAAATACAAGGTGAGTGTCAGTGACAGTTCCTTTTTGGCATGGTTCAGCCAGGCTTTGAGCAGATTACTACATAAACATATTTAAACTTTAGATCAAGAAAATTTGGGCCCAGCTCAAGATTCTAATATGAATAGCAATGATGGGATAAATCAGGACAAATAAAGTTCAAATTGTTGACATCCGATCCAATTATAGAAACTCTATGCACTTTATTTGTCATGATTTATCCTGTCATGGCTATTCATATTAGAATCTTGAGCTGGGCCTTAATATTTATCTTAAGACTATGATTTCTGCCTGATAAATCTCTGGTCAATGTTTTAGGTCAAGAAACTTCACCAAAGCTTGACCCAATGTTGTTGAATCCTCTACAAATGTATATTCTAATAAGTAATTTAAGCCCAGTTAAGGTAAGTTCTTTAATTTATCTCATAACATCATAAATTTTTACAGAAGAAAAAGTGGCAGGTGTATTTACTTTAGCTGGGAAGAGGTACCATGATGATGTATGTTTACACAATATCCTAAGACAAGGACCATGACCAGACTTAAATTTTTGGCTTTAGGATCTCAAGTTTGGGCAAAAATGATTTGTGGCCTTGTGTTCTCGTGCTTTAGGGCACAGATATGGCCTGCCTTGGCCTTTGATGAGGCCTGCTTGAGATTTTTATCAATATTATATTTAACTCCTGCAGCACCAGTATAACACTCTGATATTATAGTCTGGCTAATGGCAGATAATTTTTTTCCAAGCCAGACAATTTTAATTGACTAAGTGGGGCATCTGCTCTTCCATGGGTATTCTATCTTCTTGGTTAGTTACATAAAACAGCTGCAGTAATAATAAGTAACCAACTGTCCTGGATTTTTGCCTAATAGTGTGATGTTCTATTTAGTGTTTCAAAATATTTTTCATGTTATTTCTTTTATTCTTTTAGTTAGTATTATTTCTTCAAGACAACATGAGCTTGGTTGAAGATTATAAGTCTGTAGTCAAAGTTTTAAAACTGAAATGTGATGCTTGCCTGAAAGATCCCCATGATGTTAATGAAGTTATGGCAATGAAACTTCATTACCAAGCATGTGTTCTGCAGCACTGTGCAAGATGGCATAAGGGACTTCAGGGGCAAAATGGAATTGATGGGTTTTTAAAATAGTAAGTGTCTGAGCAAGTTGACAGTATTTACAGGTATGTTGGTTGAAAGGATAGAGGAAGTGAAATATAACTGAATAACATTGGAGGACACAATGGATGTGAGATGAGAGGAATGGAATAGTGTTTAGCTTAGGGGCTTGGGTGGTATTATTGGGGTGTGTATGGAAGTAAGTTGATTGGAGTCATAGGGTGAGGAGAACAGTAGGGTGGTGTTGAGGGCAGTGGATTTGAATTGTTTAAAGCAGGATGGAGCAGTATTGAGTGCAGAGGAGTGGTGTGGAGTTAATTGGTGTGGATTAAAATGGTATGGGGGGGAGTGGAGGGGGGTTGTTTGGGTGTGGAGTTAGACTGTTTGAAGGGAAGTGGAGTGGGGGGTGGTTTGATGTGGAGTTAAACTGTATGGAGTGGAGTGGAGTTGATTGGTGTGGAATTGATTGGTGTGGAGTTGATTGGTGTGGAGTAAAGTGACATGGAGGGAAGTTGGATGGTGATGATTGGTATGAAATGGAGTGGTGTGATATTTAGGGGAGTGGAGTGGTGAGAAGGAAAAGAAGTTGAGTGGTATGAAGGAAGAGGAAAGTTGTGTTGGTGAATGTGGGATGGCAGTGAACTGTTTATGAAGGGGAGTGGAGTGGTGTACAGGGGTTTGGTGTTGGTGGTATGAAGGGGAGTAAGATATGTGTATGGAGTGAATAGTATGAAAGGGAGGTTAGGGGGGGAAGGGGAGAGATAGTGGGAAATGCAATGGGGAAGAACAGGGAAGTATAGAACAAAATGCAGCAGATTGAAATACCAGCGGTTCGAAACAAGGCGCTGTGTATCACAAATTACGTTTGCTAGTCATATTTCCAACGCCTGCTTTGGCCATAAGTGATCAGATTCCATCGAACCGTTATCTTGGTTCTTTTCTGAACTGATAAATTAGACTGCCAGATTTCACATTTTTCAGCAGGAAATGTATTTCCACGTGAGATATCCTGTCATTACGGTGCTCTAGTCTCTATCGCTCGATAAACCCCCAACTTCTATTTTGCGAATTCCATCTCTTACTCCTGGGTCTTTTCGAAACCCCTAAATGCAGAGAACAAATGGCTTAGAAAAGAGTGAATTAAAGGGAGTAGCAACGAAAAACAAGAGGGGAAATGGTGTTAATTTACACAATGTTCTAACTTGATGCTCCCTACTTTTAACTGAGTTTTTCCCAGCAGAAATTGAAGGCTTTTGTTAGAAACATTGTACCATATTTTTAAGTTTAATTAAAGGTCGTCCAAGTGATGGTTTTCCATTGGGAACAGAAGATTTTATCAGACAAGCCATTCGAGAGTTTAGTTTTCAGGAATCAACTGTATTGAGGCAACTGGTGACGTCCATTGCTCCGGTACAAAAGGTAACGTCAGGCAAGTTTGAATTAGATAATGAAACGTGGTTGACGTGGGACAAAATACTATGCAACTAATGTGAAACAAAATAAAACGCGGAATTTTGCTCGTCAAGTGAAGGCATCGAAGGGATATGCCTCCGGGGGGTGCTGGTGGCGCAGTGGTAGTGCACGTGTCTCTCACCACTGTGACTAGGGTATTGGTGATACAGTGGTAGTGCACGTGTCTCTCACCACTGTGACCAGGGTTGGATTCCGGCTCCGTGCAGTTATTTGATTAAAATTACCTTAGTCATATGTGAGAAGAGTGTTGTCCAGTTTGACTCTACCAAGCATCTCAGGTTTTCTCCGGGTACTCCGGTTTCCTCCTGTAGTAACACTGGGCCCATGAGGGGAGGACCTTACTGGACCTCTAGGAAGAACAGGTCATTTAGCTGATAGGGTTATCCAGTATAAATAAAGACACTTTACCTTTGATCAAACCAGGTCATCCTAATCTTTCATTACTTATCTCAATCTCTTAATTTTACAGTAATTGTTTGCATTTATTATCTGTTTTTCGACAGGGAAATGAACCAACAGCTTTAACATGTCTTAGCCAAGTTATCAACGGAATACAAAGGTATTGTCAGAATTAAGTGGCCCACAATTCTTATAAATATCACAACTTTTTTAATGTTGTCTTTCAACATGTCGTTGAAGTTAAAGAAAAACATAAAAAAAGTTGTGATATTTATGAAGATACTACAGTAATGGAGAACGCCAAGTCACGCTGAAAGGCATAAATGCAAGCCTCAAACCGATTTATATCATTCATGTGCTAAACACAAAGAAAGACAAGCTCGCGACGGCGTCTGGATATCCTATGCAGTCGCCCTAAAGTTTAAAACCATGAAATAAAAATGGAGTGCTGCGTAAGCAGTGTGGAAATCGAAGTGAAATAATCGGAAAGGTTTGAGTACTACCGAAACGTGAGAGTGGTTTTCTAACGTTTCGAGCGAAGGCCCTTCGTCAGAGACAAAAAAATATGAGCCTTCGCTCGAAACGTTAGAAAACTACTCTCACATTTCGGCAGCCCTAAACTTTATCGCAGTTGAGATCGTTAATGAAACAAATACTACATTCACTCTTTCCCGGCTGGGTAAAACTTCTATTATTTTACTCTGGCACACGCCAGACGATTTTACTAGCCAAAGTAAGAGTTCCCTCTGAGATGGTGCTCTTCAAATGTCTTACTTCAGCCCTTTGATGCAGCGATCGTTTCAGGTGGACCTGTCGACGTATTAAGATTTGCGAAGGTGGTACCCAACCAAGATTTTACCGAGGCAAAGGAGCTAACACATCAATAGGTCCGCAGGACACACCCATGTAATAGTTATTGGTTCTGTTAATACCTCCATAAATACGCTATGGCTTCGTCGAGAATTTGGGGATTTTCAGACTTCTCAAAAGTCGTTTTATGCATTTTGATCCAAAATTCAAAACAATTAGCGTCCCACAGATCATTGGGACCAGGTCGGATTGTATCGGTTTTGGATAGAGATCAAGTAATTGCCTGATTATTTACGAATGTTTTCCTGTGTTGGTTTCCAGTGTTGAACACGAGGACTGTTGTGCAACTTGCTCACAAGGCAAAGCAAAGAAAAAATGTGCTGCGTGTAAGAAGGTAAGGGGGGAGATGGTTTATACCGTTTGGCTACACTGCAGTTTAGCGGGTGGAAATGACGACATCGCGGTTGCTAAGGGTTAGGGTTAGAATTTGGGTGGGGTTAATATCGATAAAATCACTTAGACATATGTTTAGGATTAGGGTTAGGTAAGGGCTTGAGTTTGGATGAGAATTAACGTTGATAAAATTTCAAATATCGTAATTTATAGTTATTCGGACGCTACTGGTGTTAACCCTTCCTAGCAACTGAGTAATGGCGTCATTTGCGCTTGCTAAACTGCGGTCGTCCCCACCGGTCAATAGTTATTCTCAATTGTTTACCTGCAATATATGTTATTATGAACATTGCGCCCTTAAAAACCTATCTTTGGTATTGGAAAATGGTTCCTTGACTTAGAGAATGGTGAAGTAGACTCGTGAATATGTTTGTAGGAATGTCTCAGAAAAGTCCTACTTTCATTTTTAGGTAGCATATTGCAATGCAACTTGTCAAAAACTTCACTGGTTTACCCACAAGAAACGATGCAAAGCAATCCCAAAAGAATATACCAGTTAATCAAGATAAGACTGCCATATTGCTATAGCTATTACATTAATATTAAATGCAAAAGGGAATCAGAGACATGTCCTGGCCTTAAATGTTATGAAAACAATCTTTTCTTCTCAAAATTTTTAGGCTTGGAAAACATAAATTTTCAAACTTTCTTCGAGAATTAACGTATTAAGTGATTCATTTTTGAGACATTTAAAAAACTCGTACTAGCCTTATCGCGAATAGAACACACGGCTATCATCCGCATGTGTTTTAAATCCGATAAAAGGGACTTTAAGATCTACAACGTCAACTTGAACGACGCCGTCATTTAAAATTTTGGCATTTAAAGAAACCACGGTTTATTGACATCCATGCTTTATACAAGTGGCTTGTTTTGTGACTCCTAAAACGCTCCTGTTCTCCTAAAGCGAATGTAGTCTCGTCGTGAATTCAGTCTTAAATAACAGGTTTTTTTTTTCACTCCTCTATCTCACGTCTTCCTTAAGACGTGAAAATGGTCTGAGTGACGTTATATGCAGAACTACTACGGTGTTGAGAATGCCCTGGAGAATAAAAATTATTCATTCTCTTTGTTGTGCATGAAGAATTCTTTTGTTTAATGGACGTCGTTGTCGTCGTAGATGTTGAGGTCCTTGAATCACTCCTGGTTCGTTTTTAAACATTACGTAACTGTGGTACATATATCCTGAGATCTCGTGTAATAGTAGAGAGAAATGTAAATAGTATTTCTCACGTAAAGACCTCGCAAACTGTTCCAGAAACCATACAATTTTCTAGTGGGCTTATTTCCATGAATGAAGTTATCTGTGGGTGGCCACCCAGCTGATTTTGAGCTTTCGTCTATTATCCTGAATTTCGCCAGTGCATTAATAATTCGTGAACAAAGGGAAACAGTACACAAACGAATCAACGATATAGAATGAAACGTCTGTTTGAATTGAGCGAACTTTTCCACGATTTTCGCTTAAAATGTTGATTCGTTTCAGAAGCTATACCATACATACATTCGAATGGAATACAGTGGATGATCTGATATTAAAATACCTCATTTTGTTTAAGAAAACTGGGCTATTGCGGTACCAGCCCGGTTTTCAACAAACTTCTGGGTGTTTTGATGCCAGATCAAGCACATCATCTAATGCAGGATAGATTACTTCGAAGAAAACCTGCAAAATCAGACCTCTCCCACCAGGCCAATGTTTGCCAATCCAATTGATAAAAAAGTGGAGCATTTACGATAATTGTTGTGATAAAGAACACTGAGGATGCGGAAGACAAACAATGTTTTGTTTAGGTAGAAAGAGTGCAATAGAAAATTACAAGCTAATAAGAAAAGAATACTCTGAGTTGTCCAATGATTTTGTCAAAAAGGTCAGCTGTTGCGCGCAAGTCGTAGGGGACTGGGACAAATCGTGCGCTACCAGAGATGACGTCGGCGTCGTCAATTTCGAAATGGTTGTCAGAGTCCTTCTCATTAATGGTGGT
The DNA here is from genome assembly GCA_030142905.1 of Heliopora coerulea. Taxonomy (NCBI): domain Eukaryota; kingdom Metazoa; phylum Cnidaria; class Anthozoa; order Scleralcyonacea; family Helioporidae; genus Heliopora; species Heliopora coerulea. The sequence continues at coordinate 566,262 of JASJOG010000039.1, forward strand.
TAGTTTTTACTTCTAACACTGTCAGTGACATTGCAAAAAGAACAAATCGACATTCCTCGTTGCTTCTTTTGAGGGGGAATCATTGTGTAATGAAAAATTCTTTTCAAGTTGAAACAGTGAAAACGGCGTTCTTCTGATCAAAGTATTTTATTTCGAGCTTTCGGTCACCAGACTATGACCTTCGTCAGGAAGAAATGAAAGACAAAAATAAATTACGATATATATATATATATATACATATCTGTGAATAATTATAGACAGAATTAGAAAGTTGCATTACCGTAACTTTCTAATTCTGTCTATAATTATTCACAGATATGTATATATATATCGTAATTTATTTTTGTCTTTCATTTCTTCCTGACGAGGGTCACAGTCTGGTGACCGAAAGCTCGAAATAAAATACTTTGATCAGAAGAACGCCGTTTTCACTGTTTCAATTATGTCTATACCTGATCGCGCTTCATCTATATCTTTTTAAGTTGTTTCTCCATCTTTTGCTTCCGGCTTGATGTAAGGATACGACATTTTTCCTTGATGACATCACTAGACGTATCTCTTTGTATCTAGAACATTTTAACAATAGTTGGATTATGAGTTCGAAATTTCAGTAAAATAGTTGACAACGGCGAATTCCGGGTTGCAAATCATAATGCTGTATTTGCATATGCATATAGATATTTTATTAATGTACATATAATCGCAAATATATACATTTGCATAAATACAATTTTATAAACAGTTTGAAAAAGAAAACTTTATTTGTCATTATTGTTTATTCATAATTATCATACGTTTTCTTCATCAATATATACGACTTCATAAGGGAAGGAAAAAAAGACTTTTAAGAAACTTTTCAGGTGTCAACTCTTCTTCGGAACTTCTTAAGTTGGTGTTGACCATCCACCAGGCCAGTCCGCTTGTATTTATTTGGCTCCTTGCCCCAGGCATCAAACTCCATCAATTTGTGATTGTATTCTAATTATTTTATGATTTCCCTGAAGTGCTCAGTTTATTTGAAAAAACAAAAATTGTGCGATAATTCTGGTGGGTAATTGACTTATTGTTCATTTTGTACTTGCAATATTGCATAATGTACCAGTGACTATAATTTTGGACGTCGGCCAATTTACCGCTGAGAACTGCACCATACTTCCCCTCAGTTCTTAGGTTATTGTGATTGGTGGAAGTGGAACAATGCTCTCCAGTTTTAACCAATGAAACAAACTAATTTTTTCCAAAACAAAGTACTTTGAGTCGCACGTGGGAGAAGAGGTCATAAGCAGTTATGCTGAGCTGGTGTATAAAGATCAGGCAATAAACTTGCATCAAAACATGTTAACGCTTCTTATTCAAACATAGTCAACATTGCAAGCAGACTAGAAGTTTTTGTGAAGAGGGCGCCATATTCTGGTAGATAATTAGAAGAACTGTCATTCCAATAATGTCGTTAAAGGTAATGCAAAAACTCGTGACTTGTCAGTTCTATATTCAGTGACTTTACGTAGGGATTACAACACCCTAACACAACATACACCATCTTCGGGATGACGTTGTTTTGTATCAAGCTATCTCCATTTTCTGGTTGGTACCCATACAACAATGAAGACTTTGAATTGCAGAGTTTCTTCATCGCCGTCTGTGAGTTACGTCGGTGCATGTTTGCATTCGCGAATTGTTTAGATTCCGAAATGACTGCAATGCATAAATGTTATGACTGTGTAAGCTTTAAATTCGGAGACAGTCGTTTCTTGTTTATTTCTTCTGACTGCGTTTGAATCATTGCAGCATTTGAGCTACGCAGACTTCATTTAATTTGCTTGAAATGATCAAAACATTGCTGACACCCGAAACCCAGAATCAAAACACTTCTCAAATTTCGTTGCGGATATTGTGAGCTCATTCATTGCAAATGATTTGGAAAAGTAGTTGAAGAAACAGGGTACTGATACTCGATGCCCAGTGAACAACGTTCTTCGTTTGAGTAGAAACGAAATTCTAAGCGAAACCTCCATTTGGATGCAAAGTGTGACTTCCTTATTGTAAGTTTGGTTTTCGATTTATTCCGTTCAAAACCTGAATTATTGAACCTGCTATTTCCTTGTTTAGGCTAAGGGTTGGATATCTTTTTTTGTTTAGGGGCAAATGGACGACACTGGAGTGGACATGTTTACGAATATAAATGCTTTGTTGGAACAAAGTGTAGACAATGCGAAAAGCGCAGGTGTATCTTCTGTTATCTAAAATACATTCAATCAAAGATTGAAAATGAAAAAGATTTCCCTTTCGTTTTTGTTTTCGCTTTACCGGGTGTTAAATTTCATGACCTTTTAACCTACAATTAGTAATTCTTTTAGATCTTCTGAATACGAGCTGCAATGTTCCTAGTCCATTTCGTCCTGGTGCTTTTTCAAGTCCTCAGCCAAGCAATGGCTGGTCTTCATTTCCGCTCACACCATCAAGTTCAAGATCATCGAGCCCTGTAGAAGATGAAATTCGTCTTGATGCGATCATGGTATGGTTGATTTCTATGCTGTAATGATAACGTTAATAGCATTCTTAACAAAGACCTGTGTATGTAACTAATTTACCGGTATAATTATGCCAATAAGATAGTCTGCCATTTCGTTGTTTCCCAAAGTTGTTTATTGATTGACAATTAAACTGTGTTGTCTTGATCAATAGGGTTGGTCTCTGTACCTTAGACCCTTTGTTTTACTTTTCATAAGTGTGTAATCCATAGTATAATAAGCTTTTGGTAAACCACCGTGATTAACAAGCTTGAGTGCCCGAGTAATCCTAGAATAAATTAAGCCCAGTTTAAATGTCATTCGAAGCTGACCGTGGGACAATTTGACTTGAACAACTGCTTACTTGGTCAACAGTCAACTGTATTTCCGTCTATAACAGCCATGCATTTGGTCTTTCGCAAAAAGAATGAATACCCAAAACCCTGAATTGTTTTGGAAAAACACTTGTTAAGCATGCTGGCTGGAAGCTAGTGAATATTGACCGAGGGCAAAGCAGCAGAACTGAACGCATTAGCATGATAATTTTCACCATTTTTTTTTCCATGTTCTTTGCAACAACTTCACCTCAAAGATGAAACCTTATGGCAGTTGCCAAACTCGGGTCGTTTTAGACAGATCCTGTCAATATGCTGCTGTTTATTTTCTTAAAATCAGGGCGCTGTTTAATGCAAAACAAGACTAAAGTGCGTTGAATTTTTGGCCGGTAAATGTGCTAATGTTGTCTGCTGGAGGAAAGAGATGGTCATTCCGTTCTCATCTTGTACCCCAAACAAACTCCAAACCTAATTTCGTCCAGAAAAATTCATCGATCGTTATGAAGGCCTACTTTTTGACTTTGTTTTGTTTTCTTAATGAATGGCTCATGCTAGTCATTTGACTAGAGTGAAATTCAATTCCAAGTGTACTCTCTATGCCCTTTCAAATACAAACAATAAAAAACACCACAAAAAATCAAAACTTGAGTCGCCTTTGGTCAGTTTTTCAGTGTCGCTTGACGAAACTGAATTTCGATTTGTAAGGCGTTCGCCTAGGTTGGATCGAAGTTTGAGAGCAAACCCGTGGCTTCAATTTGGTTACGTTTGAATGGACTATGTCACTGTGTACACAACTACCCACTCGAGAACTGACATTGCAGTTTCACCGATTTTCAACGCAGGAAATGTTTCACGAAGAATTAATTTAGCGTACCAATGTGCCATTTGTTAAGAAATTTTGTGTTAAGATCTCACATGTATACCAAACTCAAATACCATACCAGCTTTAACCATACAAGAAGTCTTGGTGGACTTCAATAGTTATAGAAATTATGTATTGTATACGTGGAAATATAGGCCTCAGTTAAGAATTGATAATATTTTCCCAGGAAATAGGGGAAATACAACAAAGACATTTTTTATGTGATGTCATGGCTGGCATATAGGTTTCTCATCACTTTAGATCTTCCAACAGGCTTCTTTTGTTACTTATACCAAGATATACACCATTACAATTGCCATACCCTTATTAATTTGAATTTCAGAGTATCAAGTCGAAGTGCATGTCAGCCTGATTTATGTGTGTTTTTAAAGTTCCAGTGACAAGATCTGGGAAATCAAATTTCCGATAGAAAGTCAGATTTTCCAGATCCTACTGTTGGTAGGCTAGGTTAAACTTGTCTATTAATGTCCAATTTTTCAAACAGAGAGAAATCAAATCCATGAGTTCAGGTCATGGAACTGTCCTTTATTGGCATAATGACAAGATCTGAGTGGGTGAGAGCATAAATTGAATAGGGGAGGAAACCTGGTGTCTATGTTTTAGATATTTTTGGCTGAATGTGAGGATTGTTTAAGGTTGGACTGATGTGAAAGTTGAAATTCTTAAAGTGCTCACTAAAAATAGGTCCTTGAAAACATTCTTATCCCTTAAATATTAAACTCAGGAGAAAAAGGATCTCTAACCCCAGGGAGTAAATAAAGCTCTGGTATTTCGTCAGCTCGAAGTCGTTACCATGAAGTAGCATGTGGACAGGCCCTGTGCCTGTGAGTGAAGTTTTCAACATTAGGGCAATGGATTTTAAGTGAGGGCAGTTGTTAATAACAAGGTGCTTTTGGGCCTTACTCTGTGTAGCATGTTGTAGGTTATGTCAACAACGAAACAATGGGAAAGACCTGTTTATTCCTCACTAAGATAAAATGCTTAGTTAGGACTCTTTTTCTTTTTTTACTAAACAGATTGACTTTAAAGTTCATATACTGCTCAGTAATAACAAACTAAGATTTTGTATAGTTTTACTTGGATGAATAGCTTTTGAACAAAACAGTATCTCCCCATCACATTTTTAACAGTATTGTATATAACCTTAAAAGTTTAGAATTTGTCTTCTTAGTCAGATAGAACACTGCTGTGCTGGTTGGAGTTGTGACCACTAATGCATTACTTTAAATAGAAGAGCAAAGTGTCCATGAGTATAGGCCAGTGTAGTGGGTATTACCTGAAGAAAAACATAAGAATCAGCTACTTGCTGCAACTTCTGTTCATAGATTCCCAGAGAATTGACCTGGATTTATGATTAGCTGTCATTTTTCAACCCTCTCTCCATGTTTTACTGAGATGACATGAGAGATTATTAAAACTGCATTTCAGGAGTTGTGCCAGGGAGGCAAAGGAGGCTATAGCCATGTCTGGGATATTCAGCCCTCTTGTCAGGGGAAATTAACCACTTGTTTGGAAATTGTCACTGATGATAACAAATCTGTATTTTGTACTATGAGTACTTGTAATTGATTTAGCTAAGAAAAATAACAGGTTCTTCACTTCATGTCATAAATCTAAAAATAAATGTTGTTTCTATTCAATTATTTTGATTGTTACTTGCTCAAAATAACATGCCATTTTCCACTTTCTAATAAGGAAGTTATCAAGGGGTGTGGTCATGGCTCCATTGGCTTAGCCCATGCCTCAGGTACATCAGCCCTTGTGTTGGTGAATTCCTAGCACTGCTCCTACAGTATTTGTTAGTGGCTTCTGAGAAGTTAGTATTCTGAAACAAGCCAAGACAAGTTTGGAGTGATTTAAAGGATAGTTGAACAGTGTATTTTTTTTATGCAGTTATTTTTGGCAAAACATTTACACACTGTTAACATGTCACTACGAGTACAACTTGTTAGCCAGGAGACTGGAAATAAACTGATGTTCTAAATAAAGCCAGATTTCATTCATAATACATGGTACTAAATGACTGCTTGACAAACTCAAATTCCAACCTTCAAGGAGACAGTGCATTCAGCCAAGAGTTAATAATTGTACTTCTTTATTTCAGGGTAGAAACTTCATATCAAGAATGGGTTGTTCACCACAATCCCTGGCTGGCTGGCTTACTCCACCTGGTAGTTTACCGCCAACTCCTCCTGCCTACTCACCCCTGTCACCCGTAACTTCAGAGCCAGATCACTCAATGATGTTTGGTTTTCCTGGAGGGTTTGTTCCTCGTCATACTGTAATGCCGTCACCACATCATCAGCGTCCGCAACCGCTAGAAGATCAACAGCAACAAATGCCTCAAGTGGTTGCTTCAGATAATGGTTCCTACTCACCATTATCCACTGTAAACTTGTTAATGGATCGACGCTGGGGTGTTGGCCCTACCCAAAACACTGGAGTGAATCCCATGAAACAAGATGTCAGGCAGGCTCTTTTGCAACAAGTTGCTGCTGGTGAGGATTAGAAAATTTTCATTTTGATGGTCTAATTATGACAATGCGTATTATACCAACATATTGCAGTGCATAGGATGGTTTATAATAGTGTCACTGGCAAATGTGTTAACCTGTCTAGGGACAGGAATTCCACTCTGCTGAATAAAATGGTCTAGGCAGTTAATCTAGTTGGTCTTCAACCCATTAATGCATAGATGCCCAGCTTTATTTAAATCAACTGATATGAGTTGAAACAAAATTATAACGTGCAACCTTGCCACTTCATTGATTAATATAGTATGTATGCCTGCATCTAAACGTGAAAGAAAATCATCACCCAGTAAATTGTCTTCAAAACTGACTCCAAAAGAGCATGCGGATGACTGTTAAATGTTTTATCTAAACTTAATCCATGTGTTTAAAACTTTAATCCTTTGTGGAACTTTTTAGCATATGTTGATCAGCATTGACTTTTCTTTCAAGGTTATGGCATCCCTTGTATATTAACCACTATGAATGCACATGGTTTCTTTCTTGTGACCTTTGATGTGACTAAATGTAATACATTCTGGTTGCTTCAAGCACATTTCTAACCCTTGATGACCCATACCTGTATGTAATTATTCATAGAAATCAAAATCAATTAATGAAGTGAAATACATTAGGATACACTTAGTGAATTAAGATAGATCCAATTGCTGACAGACCAACCCTTGTTTTGTTGTGTTGTTATAAACGTCCGTTTTTCCTAGCTTCTAGCAATGAGGTGACCTACACATGGAGTGGCCAGCTGCCTCCTCGACATTACAAAAATCCTACTTATTCTACCAAGGTATTTCTTGGTGGAGTTCCTTGGGATATAACAGAAGGTAAGAAAACTTGCAAATGCTCCAAATGCTGTAAATGTCTAATAAAAACCAGTTCACTATGGGGACTTTTTGCATCCTTTGGAAGATTATCATGAAAGCTCTTCATAAAGCAGGCATATCTGAAGTAAAATTGAAACTCATGAAGATGGTCATTTTGCAGTCTGGTTGTAAATTGAATTTTTAACCTTGCTTTGGTGATCATAGGACATGGATATTATAGAATCTCCATTGCTGGCAGACATTTTGCAGTTTCAAATCACATCAAAGATCCAAAACATTTTACAGATATAATTGGCAACACTGATGTTTATACCTGCAGATAATATACTATAAACAATTAATAATTATTAATATTAATAATTAATAATGATTGATAATTAATAATGATTGATAATGATTGATAATAATGATTGATAATAATGATTGATAATTAATAATGATTAATTAATTAGAATTAAATAATTAATGTAATTATAATCAGTTTGTCATGTATTTTCAGGCACTCTTATTCAGTCATTCAAACCATTTGGTAATGTCAGGATTGAGTGGCCTGGAAAGGAAGGACGGCATGCTGTCAACCCTCCAAAAGGTATGTCCAGGTTACCTTCAGAACAAGCAGTCCAACCTACAGCCAACTTTCTGTTCACAAATAGAACCCAAGTATGATCACAGGAGCTGCTTAAAAAAAACTGTTGTACTTTTGTTAGGATATGTTTACCTTGTATTTGATTCCGAGAAGTCTATAAAGGCTCTGCTGTCTTCGTGTACTCAGGACTGCAGTAATGGTGGTGATTGGTACTTTCAACTATCCAGTCGAAGAATCCGCTGCAAAGAAGTGAGCATTCTCCAGTCCTTATATCTTGCCTGACTTTCAGTTTTATATGATTTTCATCCATATTTTGTACCTCTTTGCTAGCTTTTGCTGGTGTCTTCCACTTCCCAACATACTCTATTTCAATTCCCATTTCTCATTTCCTACTTTTTACTTTTCTTCATTCATTTTCCATGTACAACTATAACCTTCCTTGATGTTTCGCTGGACGTTTTGTTTTTGCATACTGACATCTTTTAACCTAAATTGTTTCTGCATGAAGATATTATTTATATTGAGTTTATGGAATCATTTGTGATGTCCAGTAGGGGTTTGTTCAATAAATTGTCTGTAAACGACGCAATGTTAGTCTTACGTTCCAAATTGGTGTAAGTTTTGTAATATATTTTCCCATTTGATTAGGTGCAAGTCATTCCGTGGGTACTTGTTGATAGTAACTATGTTTGTGGCCGCTACCAAAAACTTGATCCAAGTAAGACAGTCTTCGTTGGTGGTCTACATGGCATGCTTAATGCAGGTTTGTGGTAGTTAAAACGAGATAGAATTGAGAAATATTGGCAATTTATATGGCAGTGCAAGTTAGCAGTGGTTAAAAATAAAGTCAATCACAAAAACAGATGTGTAATTCCTTCAGTTTTGCACCACACTTCAACGAGTGTTGACGTGCAGTCACAGTTGTTGCGTACTTACAAAGCAATTGACTTTCGTTGATGCAGTTCATTCTTATCCTTGTTTAGAGGGTTTGGCTCACATTATGCAAGATCTGTTTGGTGGAGTAGTTTATGCTGGAATTGATACAGACAAACACAAGTATCCAATAGGTATATTGTCTGTTTGTGTCTGTCACTTTGTCTTTTGTCGCACATCCCCTCTGTTGCTCTTGTCGCACACATTGACTGTCACTCTCTCGCTTGCTCCAAATATCGCTCTTGACGCACACTCCAACTATTGCTCTTGACGCACACTCTGACTGTCACTCTTGTCACACATTCTGTTACTCTGTTGCACACCCTGCTGGTCACTGTCGGCCACACCGTTGCTCACTCCATATGTCACTGTATTTCTTACTGGTCTGTACGTTAGTCTGCCTGTATCTCTTCCCGGTTTATATAGCACTTTTATGTCTCTTCCCTGTTTATCTTTATGTTCGTCTGTCAATTGCCGATAATTCCGTCAACGTGTTGTGAAGTATTTATTGTGCCTGTATACAAGTTATATATTATGTCTTTATATATTTGTCAAATTGTAGATATCTTGTTTGTTCTTCTTTATTCCCATTAGGTAGTCGTGAAATATTCTCTTTCTGTAGTTCTTTTCTTTCTTAAACCATACTTAATCTCTCGGGTTAAAGTGCATACACTCCGTTTTATCCGGTTTAAAATGTTACTCTGTTTATTTTTATTCTGCCCAGGTTCTGGTCGTGTGACTTTTAACAATCACAAGAGCTATATGAAAGCTGTTTGTGCTGGCTTCATTGAGCTGAAGACGCCCAAGTTTACCAAAAAAGTGAGCAAGTATACCTTTTAATTTTCTCACCCACAGTCTGTCTTAAGAAGGGATGTTTGTACGAGGTTTCCCCTTGAACGCGAGAATTTTTTCTGCTTTTTTTAAAAATAATTTAAGCGGGAATTCTATCGAGGTTTTTTCGAAGCGTCGAAAAATCATTAGTGATTTATACGACGCTTCGAAAAAACCTGGATAGAATTCTCGCTTACATGCTTCATAAAACTAAAGGAAACGATCCTTTTCGCTTTACCCCTTTCGGTCCGAGTTGTCTCCGCTTGACAAGGCAAATCATCTGATATAAGAATAGAATACTGCGTAGACAGTGATAAGTGAGTTAAAATGTTAAAAGGTTGATAACTGTCGTAACTGATCTCAAAGGATATCGACGCTTCGAGCAAAGGCCCTTCGTCAGGAAAGAAACGTGTTCTGAACTGTTCAGAACAAGTTTCTTTCCCGACGAAGGGCCTTTGCTCGAAACGTCGATATTGTTTGAGATCAGTTACGACAGTTATCGACCTTTTAAATCATCTGATATCCGATTAGCGGACTCTGTTGTAACACAATCCAGTCTGTATCTGGTTCGAGATTGTCGCAAGGTCCTGGTAGGCGACCGTTTCTGATGAACTACCTGATTCCTTCTGAATTGGGATCTCAAGTGATTGTCTTTCACTTTGTCTGAAAAGACCTCGAGAAGAAATAGCGAACTTAAGTAATTACAGGATGGACTTTAGCGATTCGTGGTTTTTTAACCCCTTGACGGACGTAAAAAAATTCACTTTAACGGACGAAAAACCACTGGTAAGCCGAGCTGATTTTTGCCTCGCGCTTAGTAGCTGAACGCCGACAGTGAAGAGACGCGCGCTGAAAACGCACTTTCGATCGAAAATTCCGTTTAGATTCCGAACATCTTTTTTTTTGCTGCAAATGCTGAACGCTCAGAACTTGGTCCGTTAAACTCTTTGAAGGCGGAAGCTCTCCCCTTGATGAGTAAAATTGTCTGGCGTTAGCCAGAGTAAAGTAATAGAAGTCTTATGCCGCCGGGAAAGAGTTAAAGGTTTAGTGATGTAATCCAAGCAAACCGAAGGTCTCTTAGTCCGCCCGGATTTCGTTACCCGGTGGTTTTGTGAAATGTTAACTCCAGAAATCTCTATAGACTTCGGTACAGAGTATAGTAATAGGAGACGTATGTGGATTTTGGAGATTTAAAGGGATGTTCCCATCGTTCTCGGTTGTCCCCATCGTTCTCGGTTGTCCCAGTAGCTGTGGTCATGATTTAAGTTAACAAATAGAAAATTTCATGAGTGTCTCTGTGCTGTGGTACAAACATGAATGACGTCATTTCAACCGGAAAAATACGCCTAGTGGAAGCACAAGACCTGGTCGCTTGGCTTTCATATTGATGAAATGTACGCTTGCAGCTTGCTTTCTGTTAGTGTTGTCCAATCTAAGAGTGTTGTTCAGTTTGACTCTACCAATCATCACAGGCTTTCTTCGGCTACTCTGGTTTCCTCCTGTAGTAACACTAGACCCATGAGGGTGGCCCTTACTGGACCTCTAGGAAGAACAGCTTAGCTAGCTGATAGAGTTATCCAATATAAATAAAGACATTTTACTGTAGGTTCAGGTGGATCCATATTTAGAAGATTCACTCTGTGGCACTTGCCACACAAACCCAGGCCCCTACTTTTGCCGTGAGCTTTCGTGTTTCAAGTATTACTGCCGTTCCTGCTGGCAGTGGCATCACTCTATCGAAGGATTACGTCACCACAAACCAAAGACACGTACAAGCAAAGCATCTTCACATTGTTCCGTTGGCATGTTTGGATACTGAAGTGTGCGCTGCTCATCGTGGAACTACAGATAAACGTACGTGGAGTACTCCATTCTGCAAAGGTGGGTCTGTAAGTCGGCAATACACATCAATCCTGGTAGATTGTCCTTGGTCATGACTGCTCGTTGGTTGAAGATATCTTTTTGTGTGCCTGAAATTTCAAGATAGCTAAGGCTACATGCAAGATTACAAGTGTCAGTTCTCAAAGTGATAGCTGTCTCAATGGATTCTCGGAGTATAATTAAAGTTGTCAGCATTCACTCTGAGTAGTGATACTTTTAAATACGTTGCAATTCATTTAACTATAGTTTTATTAGTCTTACTTTTCGTTAAAAGGACCCTGGGTCCCACAAGAAGTAAAGTTTGTTTCAAACACTTCCTGGAACCCGCGTTTGCAACAAGAGAGTTTCTTAGACTTAGGTCATTTCAAAACTATTGCTAATTAATTTTTGGTTTTTAACATTTAAAATTGACGTGGTTTGTGCTTGAGATGAACGCGTGGATACAACACCGTATTTTTTTAAATCATTTTCCATACTTTGACATCCATTGCAAGCCAGTACTCATCATTTTTTGTTTAATTTTTCATAATTTTTTTAAGTAATACTTTATTTGATAAGCATGTTTTTTGACGTGTCAAAATTCCACTGAAAAACATTGTAAAAACAAAAAAAGAGAACAGTGTTTTAAGATTATGATAAAGCAGTGAGTGTGAGTTTTAAGATTTTCATCGTTATTTATAAGCTATTTAGAGTTTAAAATCATCTAATTTATTATCAATAATATATTAAGTTGGAGTGATAGTTGAAGATTTGGGTGTGAAATAAGGAAATACTTGTAGTAAGTTACTGTCCAAAACTGTTGAAGTCTTTACCCTTGGAAACTTATTGCCAGCTGTTGGAACTCCAGACGAGCTTCTGCTTTCCTTATTCGTCGTTCAGAACTTTTCGGAACACTGTCCGGCTAAGTTCAGTTCCAGATTGAGGGATATTAATACTATTCATCACTGTCATCATTTAGCGTGACATACTTCCTTTTAAACTTTGTCTTCTCTACCGGACAGTTTCATATTGCATTTTACTGAATGTCGGCTCTTCCTTGTCGATATTTGTTTTGTACCACCCCTTCCTTTAGTCTTTTGCTAGGTACAGACATCTGGATTTGGAAGTGTTATATTTTGGATAAATTTCTATTGCATACTCCGAGCTTTTTCCAACCCAAATCTTCGACTTCCATTTCGAGTAGAGTAAATTTTGGTATATTGTAGTGTGCAGAATTTAAACATGTAGGGAGAAACAGGCGTTTTACGGGCATTTTGTGTGTGTCCAAAATTTTCATTTAATTTCAGTTCAACATGTTCTGTGGCTTATACGCACTGGCTTGAGTGTAGCTTGAGAAAATACGCAAAGTCAACAGTTCAAATGCATCGGTTATTATATTAAACTTTTATTTCCTCCCCTAGCAAGAGTAAAAATGAGTTTGTTCTGCTTTGATATGAAACGAAAAGTTTGGTTGTAGTTGATAAACTGGTGATACGAAAATCAATATTCTTTACAACCAACATTGACTGCACTTGTGAATACTGATTCAAACACTGAGGAGAAAAAATGCGTGACTTCTCCCCTGTTTTGACTACTCTAAAGTACTCGAAAAAGCATTAAGCTTCGACTTTAGAGCGTCCGTTGCATATTTTGAAACACCATATGTCCTGATGCTTCAGTTAAGTACAGATGGAGTTAGTCTTCGAGTTGATACTCAGTTTTAAGATGCACAGGCTAAATTGACGGGGTTAAAAGAAGAAAAAACGCATGTTAGCTGTTCTGAAGATCAAATAGGCACACCCACTTTTCGACCGTATGTTTGCAGATCGAAACAATCAAATGGAGACCGGAATTTCTTGACATCAGTGACTATAACTTTTTGGCAACTTGACATAGGTTCCAAAGAGCACAGTTAACATCCATTTCGCGTTCTATTTTGAACGATAAATTTGCCCCTTAAATGAATCATCATAATAGGAAAAGCATGTGTTAAAACATGGTGGCTAATTGTCGTCTACAGCTGTGGTCAGTCCTCCTTACCCGAGTTCCGAAATACAGTCAAAATTACCCCTGGTTGTTCAAATCTGAACATTTTTAGTAATTTTTCACCCATTGCATAGAGCTTACGTCTATGTCAGTTTCGAATTATCATTTGGCTTTGGTTTGGTTGAAAATCTTTTAATTTACAATGGTTTTTATTAGTATGCGAAGAAAAGCTTGTCTTCACATGAAAGATTTTTTGAGGCTTGTCTCCTTTTAAAAAGTAAAAAGGCACTTGGGACATGTCATTATTTGATTTGGTTCATATGCAAATGTATTAACTACAGCGTACAAACGGTATAAAATATCCGAGGAGCAACGAAAGTTCTAAACTAAAAAATTTTATTCCATTACTATCTTCAGTCTGTTTAATCAACGGCGTAAAATGCTCGCATTTTATACAATGAAAGATGAGTTGATTCACTGAAATCACAGCTTTATGGGTTAATGTGCATTAAGTACGTCAGCCGTTTCGGTACTTGCCAAGTATTAACCATGTAGAAGAGAAATATTGATAAGAGAGAGTGGGAAACTGAGTTAAGAAAATGAACGAAGGTTTGTGACAAATACTAAATGAAATTTACCACTCGACTGTGCTTTCTCCTTAATGATCTTATCCCTGATATTTTAAACTTAAGGTTTCGTTAACATTTTAGTTTTGTAAAGAATATTGATTTTTGTAGACCTGTGGGCAACTCGGGCATTTTTCTTGTCATGTTGCCGCTATTTTTAATATAACGGGTTCGTTCGATCTGCTGAAGATCGCATTAAAATTAGTTTGCGCTTACTTTCCCTTGTTGAGACTTAGTGATTATTTTGAATAAGAACGAAAATAAGTGATCGTAGCGGTGCAGAAGTCATAGTGTATATTATAATCTCGGCCAGTCCTTTCTGTTTTTAAACATTTTAGATTTTTTTAAAAACTGCTTCAGGTTTTTTAACGTTGGGTATTGAAGTTTAGAGTGGACAATTTGGAACATTTTTAGGTTGGAGGAACCGAGTACGCGTTGCTACTTAACTTTTTAAAAAGAAATAAAGATGTCAAATAATCAGCTATTTAGTTTGACATAATAAAAGTGGTTTTTATCATGGAATGAAATAAAAAGGAAATATTCTGTTGTCGTTTTGCAATTACTTCCGTGAGGTGCGTTGTAAAGTTTTATGTCGAGCGGAAAACTGTTTAAATAGTTCCAACGAGACAGTCTAACTTATGCGAAATAAGTTCATGACAAGATCATCGTTTGTCTAAAGTTTGATTACATCCGGATGGACCGATACGTACTTCTGGCTGGTACTGCGGGAAAGGGCTCAGACGTTTATCATTACACGAGTCGAACTAATTGGATCATTACAAATTTAGTTCCATGTTATACAAAATTTGTAACTTAAAGTATTAGAGATTCAGGATTTGAAAAACCATTCTCAAAATTCCTGAAAATCAAGGATTTTCTGAAATACGAAAGCAGATACAAAAGAAGGTGATTTTTTTTGGCGACGACGCCAGCAATATCAAGACTTCTTGAAGGAACGAATCATGCAACAGTGGAACAAAATACAGTTTAATTCAATTCGAGTATTTAAATAGGCAAACATTGTCAGAGTTTGTAGCAGGCACTATCATGAGATTGGCGTGTGCCACGTGCACGCTTTCGTGCGAAACCACGCAAGCCTCTCGCGATGTTTAAATGACCTTATCAACGTTGTGATTGGCTAACAATTTTCCCGCCACAAAACTGTCTTGGGCAAATTCGTGTTTAAGAGACGGATGGTTCTGTTTTTACTGTTTTAGCTTTTCACAAAACAAGATACGAAAATTACAGTGAACAAGAACTTCGTTGTGAATAGTTTTGGCAAGAAGTAAAGGTAGGCGACACGTCAGTATTGTTGACTGTTTTCCGAAACGAAACGTGGTATTTTCGCTTTTCAGCAATTTTTTTTCAGCTACGTTATTTCACTTGTCGTGAAGTGGCACTAAACTCACTGACTTGTACCAAGCTCGTTTGTTTGACACCACAACCCAGGAGTCAAAGTTCTCCGCGTGCATTTTTGACAGTAATGCATGTTCCGGCAAAGAACTATGATTTACAGTTCTACATTTTCCACACAGTTTAACTTAAACACTAACTTTTTGGCGAAGATTTGATGCTTACCCGCTTTCATACTTCTGTTTCACTCGATATTACTGGAGAGACAAACTTGAAACGACTATCCGAAATTTTTCATAATTGTGCGCACATGCGTATGTCATGACAGTGCCATCTACGACGGACGTTTAATTGTTCTGGTCAGGCGCTTTACCTGTTACATTCATTCATTTATTCGAAAGTCGCTGGAATCCAACAAAGTTTCTATACAAAATGTTTAAGTCTAAGTACTTTCACCTTATCTCACTTCTCCAGGGAAGGAGCCCTGAATAACTGCACGAGATGCAAAGTTCAAACGACCCATCAAAAATGCCGACCTTTCCCAAGGTAATTTGACCGTGAGGAGAAGACCTGCAACGACCACATGACTGACGTCCACGTGACGTCCACGTGGGGCACATAATTTCCCACGGCTGGGAAATTATGTGGAAACAAAGCTTCCTTAACATATGTTCAGTCGCCAAACTGGGTTTTAAATGTTTTTAAAGATGCGAGTTTTTGCCTAGTACCTTTCAACTCGGAGGTCGTAACTGCCATTCAAATAAAGCAATGCTACATCATCTCGACTTCCATTACTTGACGCATGGAATACCCAACAAGTTTGCTCAAGTTTAGTTTCATGCCTGCCGAAACAGACAGCCGGAGATCTTAGCGACAGCTTTACGTCAATTCAAATTCGTGCGACACGGGCCAGCAACAAATGTTGGGGTAAAAATTTCACACAAGCGCCATATCACACGAATCTCTTCCTCGATCATCATATCGTGCGTAACTTCACCTCAGAGATACAAGAACTTTGAGTGTAACTTCACTTTAGAGATGCAAGAACTCTATCGTGTGTAACTTTACCTCAGAGATAGAACTTCGCGTTTTATCCTCACGGTCAATCAACGAGCAAAGCGCAAAAGTAGATTTTACCAGTGTTATATTTACAACAACTCTTTAACACAACCGACTCTCTCTGCGAAAAAATGAGTTGAGCATTATCTGCTTTTTCCAGTAGCGGTTGCCATTCGATACAATACCAGTAGGGTTTGAGACACTTCGGCAGCAATATCATTGTAAGTACTATTTCACTGAGATACCTAAGTCAACAAGAAACAACTGCGCGTGGACGTGTAAAGGAAGAACCACATTCTCACCCAGGGCCACCATCTGCAATCACCAACTCTCGCAACATTTTTGTTGCTGCAAGTGTTGCACAAAGTTAAACCAAGTTCTACTTTTCGCAACGATTGTGGCAATGCTGCAAGGGATTTTTTTTTTTCTTTCCTTTATGCAACTTGTCTCACAATGGTAATCGTGATCAGCCAATGAAAATGAATAAGCAGTTCAGTCTTAGTCTACGTTGGTTGCCGATCTACGGCAAGATGCACAGAATGTTGCCTAGTGTAACGACCCTTTAACCATACAACTGCAGTGCGACGGACTCTGCCGTTGCGACACAAGTTGCCAAATGTAACAGCACCTTTAGGCCTATTTATGTGACCCGATCATCATACCACCACTACTAGTACTGTTCACCCAGGCGTATGTAATGTTGTCTCAAGGGCACAATTCCTGCTTATGATTCACTCGCTAACGTTCCAAGACCTCCTGAAGACTCCATCTAGTCAATCACATACATCACAATGAACAGTTGTACAGGAAACCGTATTAATGGACATTTAGATGCCCATATTGGTGTTTTTTTTAAACAAAGGAGTGGAAAATCAGTCCTATGTGAGTATTTAGTCCATCTTATTACATCAAAATTCGTAGAAATCTTTTAATTTTGAGCCGTTTGCCTCTGAGGAATCCTGTGGTTAATTTAAATCACAGCAAGGAAACCATGATGCGGTGAATTTACTCAATTGTACTTGATTTTCGGAAGTTTCCAGTAAGCCAGGCTGCTGTAGCAAATATGTTAAGTGATCCTAAATCAACCCCTTACGATTGTTCTATTTGTTCATACCACGTGGTTTACTGTTTGGAGAAATCCATAAATTGATTCATCATTTTCCTGTAATGTTTCTGGTCATCCATTATCTTGTGTTTTATATTAATGTTTCCAACGACTCTCTATTTTAATGACCAGGTAATTCCATACTTCCGAAAACAAAAAAAAAAAACCCTGAGGTCATGTCAAAAAACCGGCTCGGAAGACTCACTGTCTCACAGGAAAAAATATTCACAGAACCACTATATACAAAAGGCTTGGGAAATCTTTGACCATTGCTAACTAAAAAAAAAAAAATATTGAAAGTTTTAGACCTTGGTATGATGTTATACATAATTAGTTATACATAATTACACATAATTAATTAAAAGTTATAGATAATTATACATGTTGTACATAATTAAGGTTTGGAATATTCTATATATTATCTAACAATTATTCGCCAAAGGCTAAGTGAATATCGTTGAATAATCTTCAAATAAATGCCAGTTCTTCTTATTACTTTATTATCTTACTATCTTCTTATTACTTTATTATCTATCAGTTCTTCTTATTATCTTTGGGATAATCTCCTTAATGATAAAGTGGGAGTAAAGTTTTTCCAGGCTTAGCTAACTTAAGTTTATCATGAGAACTAAGAAACCAACAGAACCAAGAGAACACAATCATTTCTGGTAGAACTTTACAGCATTTAAGGGAAGTCACTTTTCTTGAATGAACGTTCATGCTCAGTTCATTGTATTGACTTATAGTTTTGTAAATCAATCTGTAAGATGACATGAATCTCATTCTAAAGTCATGGTCCTTATACATTGAAAAATCTTTCCAGTATTAGGTTTTTGTATAAATTTTTCACATGTTGCATGATCCTTTTGAGAGATTAAACGCTGCTTGAATGCTTAATTTCATAAGCAATGCCTGCACATTGTGTACAATTATTTAAATTTTTGGCAAAATATAAACAGAAGCAAGTTTCTTATTAAATCAAGTGAATTGAATGACACAGCTTGCTACTTGACTACAAAAATACACAACAGTAAAAGAAGGCAATGAAAGTGAAACTGATCACTGGAAAACCTTATGGCTTAAACTAAAACCCGACACTGATGTAATACGAACCAACTTGACCTAATCCAGATGTAAGGTCACATCACTTGTATTTACATTGGTAGACCTCTGTTTTCAACTGTTAAAAAGTGGTAGCTTTGAGTTCAACTTCATGTCACTGAGGACTTTATTACTGAAACTAAAGCATAGCCTCATGTATTGGTAGAACGTAATGTAGATTGATAGGAAAACCTATATTCACCGGTAAATACCAACCTTTACTAATCTTCTGATCCTTGACTTGTTTCTCTAATCTTTATTCCATTTGGGGTTAATCTGCTATCTACACTAGAGTCTTGGTATCCTCCTTTGCTTTTCATCCTGTATGTAACATCATTTAGCTGTTTAAAAGACATGGCAATTATCAGTAATTAACAGGAATCAGCTCTAAAGACTACAATAATAGGTATTTTTCTGCAGGGTAACATTATAAACTATGAAAAGCTTGGGTTTCATTCAGTGAGTGACCTTGAAGGTCCTTCTAGCTGAACTACTTTTGATGGATTAGCATTTCTGTAGAACTCCAAATTTGGATAGTATGTTTAATAGCCCATTCAGTAGAGGACCATGGCAAATTCCACTTGGGCTATCAGCTGCTTTTGGGATTGAAACCTTTCACAATCTGTCAATTAGCGACCATGTAATATGGCAGATTAATAAATCTCTTAAAAATATAACTACTGGTTTCATTAACATCAATATTCTTTTGGAGGGACCAGTAGAATTTTCCCTCTGAATTGTTTAAACTGCCAAGTGAAAGACAGCTTTCAAAAACACCTGACTGCACCTCTTTAATCTTGCAAACATAGTCATGACGTTTCAGTGCTGAATAACCATCAAAATTCATAATGGTTGAGTTGTTTGACTAATGCGGTTCAGCTAGTTTTGAATGGTGCGGTAAGTTTACATAACAGCTGATAAGAAAATCAATCACTGTTAATAACTGCAGCACCATTCTAACCCCTAAATTCCTAAGTTGCTGAGAATTTCCTTATGCTAGCCGTGTGATTAGCATGCGAGCTTTTTCCCGAGCATAATGAATATCAAGTGGCAGTTTGAATATTCAAAATATATTGGCCCGCTCTTGGCTTTGATTCGATGTTCTGGAAGTCCGCGAACTATCCAGACACAAATCTCACATATATTCATCGACCTCAGGCAAATTTCTGGGAAAACTTAAACCCAATCCAGTTATTAAACAAAAATTAGCGAGCTTGGAAGAACATTTCGTAACATGGTATCAGAATGCTCGAGGGCTTGATATGATCTATTTCATGCAATAAACATTGTTTCCCTTCGAGCACCACGTTGTAAACAAAGTCTGGTGTTAGAGTTATTAAGACCAGCACCGGAGAAACAAGTGTACTCACATCTACAGATATCTGCACCTCCCCTGATCCGATATGTCCAGTGTGCTAAAAAGATAATGTGGATGATTGAAGTTGAGAGTGACATATCTCAAAACATTGACAAACGACTGAGTTATTCTTTTGACACTAATAGATCTGTGTCACCAAAATTAAAGCTTGTTTCACCTGGAAATTCATCGGTTCTCCTATCATACTTCTGTCGATCCTTGGCCGTCTCTATAAAGGAGAAACCAGTCATGAACGAAGGTTTTTCGAGACTGAAATTCAAGGAAAGTAGGTGTCGCGATCGTCTTTGCACACTTACTGGAGGCGGTTGTTGCGTTATACAACAGGAAAAACACAACCAACTTGGACTCATAATCATGCCCAGAATATAGTAAATAAGTCAAAGCAAAGTGTAACGAAGGCACACTGCAATCGTTCACTGATTTCTTGTCGTATTCCACAGAAATCTCATTGCAATATTTTCTTTTCCTTGACCATGTTCAAGAGGAGTGGTTCAGGCAGCAATGCGAGATGGGAGGCTGAGTATTATGCGGCATATTTCTGCGCGACATAAAATACCGGAATAATCCTTCGGACAATTATTAATCAGATCGATAAACAAAGGCTAAATATTCATGGAGAGGAACTCAAAAGCTGATCTTTCTATAGCTGGGTCATTGTTAATATCCCAGCAGATACCATTACCTGAGCGTTGGTTATTTGGCCAACATATTTCTTAATTTTCAACGTAAGTTGGAGCCAAAACATGACAGTATGTCACATGTAATGACACACTGATTAGACACATCAAGTATCGCGTACAAACCACCTGGGAATTGTTTACTAACATAAACCTCTGACAGGATTGAGCCACAATAAAACGGCTTAACTACGACATAAGATTTAATAAACACTTCCTAAAATCGAGGTTTGCTGTGACAGTTGTGATTTGCTGAAATCACAAGCAAACCTCGTGATTTTAAGAGGTTATAAGAGTTCAGAAATATTTTGAAACTTCACAATAATATTAATGAAGTGTGATATTGTTCATTCAAACTCTGTGACGAAGACTCCTATTACGAAGCGCTTATTAAGGTGACAGACGTGGATGAAGAGCCCAGTCAGTATCGATATGATGCTAGCTTTTTGCTCTAGTCACTGACAACGCACGTAGCTGGGTCAAACGGCACTATTCAAAACCATTTCGTCTGCCATTATTCTGTAGTCAAAACAGGAAGCCACGCACTTACCTTTCGCGGTGTGTCATCACGAAAGTGCATCCACACTAAAACTCTAGTAAGAAAACCACGCCGATGATCTCGTCCTAAAGCCATTATTCGATGTTTTCATGAACGTGACCAACTTGAACGCGGTTTACTGTTGTTTCCTTGACGCTTGAAAGACCTTAATGATCAGTTAGTGTTTGCTTCCTTTGTCCCCTGGTCAAGAGGCGGAGTCTGCCACTATTAAACGCATCGTGTCAGAACCCAAAACTTCCGTCTGCGATGACGTCATCGATGTAGGAGGCGAATTAAAAGTCAAAAACATGGTTTGTAGAATCGACTTCCATTTGTGAAAAATTTTAACTTTAAATCTCATTTAAGTTTACGAGAACCCTTTTCCATACTCAATTATTCCAAAACTGGTTTCGTTTGTTTGCAGGCGAAATAGAGCGCAATTTACTTTCCCTTTCTTTGACATGAAAGTCGAGTAAGGTTGACCAATGATTTTTAACTCGCAGGTGTTTGACACGGTCTTGAATAAACGAGATTAAATTACATTGACACTCACTGCAGGAGGCAAGTTACTGTTGCATGAGACAAGGAAATAGGTTCCTCTCCCAATCATCAGACGTTTGGCCGACTTAATTATTTCAAGTATAACAATCACTGTTTCCTGATGTCCTTATTTTTATTACCCTTACAAACAGCTCAAAAAACGGTGCGCATTTGTAACTTTTTTCGCGGTCTTTTCAGACTAGTAATCTTCTCTTAAGTTTGTCTTCCACGTAGTCGTACTTCCAAAATGGACATAGCAAACGGTATTGAGTCAATCTCCCTGCGTTTCTTACGTTCCGTGTGTCAATGTTTGGTTAATTTTAAGGGTATTCGGATGTGGTTAGTTGCACGCACATTAACACATTGCTAAGTAAGTTACAATGAACATAAATACGAACGGAGCGTCACAGATGTTTCACAGAACCAACCAAGACAATTTGTGTATGGTATATGTGCGCAAAGTTCTTGAGTTTGATGATGTACTGTTGTGATGTTATCGGGACGTTATCCAAATAGGAAAAATGCCATAATTTTCGTATATTTTTTGTTACATTATTTTTTAAAATGCGATTCTTCTTCTCGCCTTCTCGAGAAAACTATGCTTATGAGAATGCTTAAAAAGTGCCACAGATATCGACCTTATGCGTAAAATACACTAAAATTCTCATAACTTTGTTTAAATTGGATCGCAAATCAGGCAGTATCTCTTGCACGAATTACTTTCAAAAAGGTTCTAATTTGCCAGATTGTAACTTCATTTACATTCTATTTTGAGTTCGCAATCAGGCTTGAAAAAACTTACGCACAATTTATTTTCAAGAAAATTTATTTTATAAGTACAAAAATTGTTCCCGTAATTTAAATACCAAAGTTTTGCTCTGAGCAAATCCTAAGAAAGGTTTGTACAAATCGAAGTCCAGTGCTGTGGTTGGCATTTTATGCAACTTGATTGCAGAGCTGAAGGGTAGAAAATGGCTCCCTATTCTTTGCTGCCCCAATAGGATTCTACCTAAACTTTGTATTTCCTAAAGTACGATATTTGTTCATATTACTCTAACAAATTTATATTAATTTCTTCTTGGTTCTTAGTTAATTAACTTTTTCCTTTCATCACTTTCTTCGTCATTTCTAGTTATGCCAGACGTTTCTCCATCATCTCTTTCATATACACAATCTTCTTCTTCGCTGAGTCGGCCATCATCAGGCATCTTCACTGCCCCGCTCAACTGTTAAAGCAAAATAATTTAATCGTTACGAAATAGAAACGCTTTTGCCGTGTTTATATTGCCTGATGCAAACACTCAGAGAGGTTGGGAAAACTCTCGAGCAGGCTGCATAAGCCCTCGACCAAAATTGCATCAAGAACAAATGCTGGCGTCAAGCGGCGTTGTGATGTCGCAACAGACCAATCACTGAGTGAGTAATACGAAACTTACTTTATAAAAATAAAAATAAAAGGGTTTTTTTTCCCCTGGTTATTATATCCATAATTTACTCCATTACACTTGTGACAATCAATGGTTTGTTCAATTGAAGTTTATTTTTGAAAACAAAAAGCAACATTCCAGAATCCAGCTATTCTTCCAGTAAACCAGGGCTCTCAACAGATTCAACTTAAACTTTTTTCGCGAAAACACACCTGTCTGTAGTACTGGGACGTTACTGACGGTGTTGGATACCGTTAGATTCCGGACGCCTTGAGCACCAATCACGTCGTGGTATCTTAGTGGAGATATAATCTCTTACATAAAATATTTACGTAACACGAATATGTAGCTCGCGAATTTTATCTTGACTTCAGCAAGGAATTACAAGTTACATTTTCGAGATATAGCTCTGTCAACCAAACACCAACTTACGTATGTGCCCTTCCACAGGTTGCAAAACTCTCTTCGTATCAAACTTATCACAATGACTGTTCCGAGCGTGCAAGGAACCAAATATATTAGAGCTGGTTGACCTTCTTTCATCAGGAGTAAGGCAGCAAAAGTAATTAACAAACCACAGCCATAAGCTAAACAAAACACAATAAAAACATTAGGTTTGAAAGTTATGGCTCAAAGTGAAGGTTTGGAAACCATTCCGAGATGAATAGTACACCTGTAATCGCAATTTTGCAGATGACTTCAAAAACATTAAAAATTCATGAGGAAAATACCAAACAAAATCATAACCGTGTTGTATCTTTAAATGTGATAAAAACACGCTTACTTTACTCCTCGAATTTCGAGGCTTTCTCTTGCTAAACTTTCAAACTTTTTTCGGGAATTAGCATATTAATGAGTTAGTTCTTGAAGTCATTTAAAATTCTCGCTGTACGTTCTTTTTCGGATCTAAAATATTCGACTATCGCCTCGTGCTTTAAATCTGATAAGGCACTCCTCCTCGTTTATTAAATATTACATAAACATGTTTATATTTTGAATGTTTCTTGTGGAATCCTCGGCCAACTGATTTTTTTCCAATGAAAAAAGAATAAATGTAAATCCGACAAAAAGTGTGTAATTGGGCTTCATTAATGGAAGTATGATTATTCACACTTTTCTCGGAATTATATTTATTGTGTTTCTTGTAGTACTGTACCAAATTTTACAGTTAATTATGATACAGATGTTTCGTAGATGGCGATAAGCACGAGGTTTCCATGAATCAAAACCATAACGCCTTTTCTCTCAATGAAACCTACATTTCCGCAGGTGCTACCGTAAAAACCTACACACTTTTTTAAATTTGTGATCCGCGTGGAGTTTGCATTAAGTAATAATTAAACAAACGAGCAGGAGAGCTTTGTAAGATTTAGGCCACGAGGCGATAGCCGAGTGTTTTAGATCCGATAAAGCACGTGCTGCGAGTTGTTTAAACGACTTGAAAGATGAGTGCCTTAATACTCTAACTCGCGAAGACAGTGTGAAAATTAATGTTTTCTAAGCTGCAAAAATTTAAGAAGAAAAGGAAGCGCTTTTTTATCGCATTTTAAAACATGGCAAGACACGGTTATGATTTTATAATAATAATAATAATAATAATAATAATAATAATAATAATAATTTAAATTTATTTACACACGGTGGCCTTTCAGTTCCCTGTTTTTCAAAGGGCCGTGTTTAGTTATGAACAACAATATACAATACTAAATTACAAACTGACAATATTACTATACAAAAAAAAAAATTATATAAACAACTATATACAATACTAATTTACAAACTAACAATATTACTCTACAGAAAACTATTGTGTGATATTATAATCCCGCCTCAATTTTATGCATCATTGATCACTCTCTTAAAGGCTTTGACAGTGATTTCATTTAATTTTGTCATTGGAACTTTGCCTACTAGGGTTTCATTCCATAAAGCAGCTCCCCTGTAAGCAAAGCTCCGTTTTAGGAAATTTGTTTTAGGCTTTTGCAAATAGAGCTTTTTATGGTTACTTCGTAAGTCATACATGTGGTTAGTAGAGACCTCAAACATCTGTGCTAAGTATTCTGGAGCCATACCCTTAAGCACTTTGATCATCATAAGAAGTTCTCTATTTTTTAATAATGACTGGATAGGGGTCCAATTAAGCATTTGAAAAAATATTGGAAGATCTCTCTTCATAGCCTAAACCAGTTATGACTCGGGCCGCACGCTTTTGAAATTTAGCCATTTTTTTAATCTCCTCATGAATTATTGATGAGTTTTGAATAACATAGAACTCTTTCCTGGCCGAATCGCAATTCTTTTACTTTACTTCTGGCCAACACCAAACTAGTTCACTCGTTTAGGAAAGAATTCTTGGCGGCAAAGAGTTTTATGTTTATCATTTTCGATAGAAATGCTTACCAACTGAGCTTGCGACGTAGTAAATATGGTATGGTGTCTTAGCCATTTGATCATAGGAATGACAATATGAAACAAATAAACCTACAGAGCAAGATGGAAGGAAAGGATCATCAAAAAAATCCAGTAATCCAGTAATCACTAACCGACAGACTGATTGACTGACCGACCTACCGGGCAACAAAACTGCTAACTATACAACTAATTGGCCACCCAGCAAATCAACAAACCAACCAGCCAAATGGGTAACTACCGACCAAATGATGGCCCAAACGACTGCCTAATTGACCAATCTCCAAGACGACTGAACGATTGACCGACCGACG
Organism: Heliopora coerulea; assembly: GCA_030142905.1. Lineage (NCBI taxonomy): Eukaryota > Metazoa > Cnidaria > Anthozoa > Scleralcyonacea > Helioporidae > Heliopora > Heliopora coerulea. The sequence goes on from JASJOG010000039.1 coordinate 592,062, forward strand.
GGCTACGCAACCAACCGACTGGCTGTCAAATGAAGCAACAAACGACCAACAGACCGACCGACAGGCCACCCAACCACCCGGCCCGACTGTCAAACCAGCCGATCAAACGACCGACAGACTGACCGTAGGGCCACTCAACCGCCCCTCCGTTTGTCAAACCAGCTGATCGAATGACCGACAGACCGACCGAAAGACCGACCGACCGACAGACCGACGGACAGACCGACGGACAGACCGACCGACAGACCGACCGACCGACCGATAGACCGACCGACAGACCGACGGGCCGCTCAACCAACCGACCATTCAATTGACTGACCAGCCAACCGACTAATCAAATGATCGGCTGACTTAAAATTGGACTGATCAACCTGTCCTCAAGGAAACACGACATACTTTGCCTAAATTCAACGTTTTTCGTTATTACATGAAATCAACAAAGGGATGGTTGTCGTACCTGGTATTAAAATATCACCAAGTCCAAGAAGGGAGTAATCTCGTTGGCATACCAGAATAGCAGAACGTACTATGCGAGGTACTTTGATCACCATTGGTAATTGTTCTTTGTGCCCCTCGCCTTCAATAAGGTTTAACGGAAAGAGAAAGTAAAGGAGAAAGTAAGCTAAATCATTACATGTATGTTACGAGTGTTCATGTATCCGATTAACTGTATGGCATCTTCAGCACGTACTGCTACATTAAAAAACAAATGGAAAGCAGGAATTGAGATAACATCTCATACTCCAAAAAGAAGAATTGCACTCGACAATTTTATTGTGCCAATGGGTTGCATGAGAGAAGTATTAATAAAGCTTTTAAAACTTCGTGCAAAGCGATCGCTATTGTATCACTTTACTGCCCAAGCTGCTGATAGGCTATTAGGATAAAGACTGTTTGATATTTAGTAGTTAATATCTTATTTTTATATGACAGATTTTTAAATTTTTTTTCATGTGCATTATTTTATATTTCATTATAATATGTATGTAATATATTAATATTTCATGGTAATGTAAGAGCCACTTGGTGGAATTGCCATTATTATTATTATTATTATTATTATTATCATTATTCATATATTTGACTGTATGCATACTTGTCCAAACATCAGGTTCCCACCGGGGTCCAAGAGTGAGAGGGCTCTAGAAGTCTATTCTCCAGTTGGACCAATTTTCATGTTCTTATAGATAATGTTTTTCTAAGTATATGTGCAGTACCAATCTTTAAAATGCCTATCATTACCAACACTTCTGTCACTACCACAGCCACTGTCATTACTATAACCATCACCATTACGACTACCTTAATGATTATTTTCATTCTTATCAACTTTGCAGGTTCACTTTCAGCAATAATAAAACGTTAACTTACCTGTGGCGACGTCAACCATAACGCTGTTATGATTGGCAGAGAACAAGGGCGTGACAAAGACGAAGAAGACGTCATAAACCAGCAGCAACACCAGTAACAAGGTACATATCTTCATGCTTGGTAACCGTAAGTTTTTTAACAGCGAGATACAAAATAACACTCCAAGAATATCTTGCAACACCCAACCATAGCTATAAGACAAAACCACAATACGCTTATTATACACTACTTTACAAAACTATAAAATAAAACATGTTCCGAAAAATAAAGACATCTTGGAAAACTCAAGATATGAGTCAAAACAAGGCGAGTATATGAGACTGCAATATTTCGACTTTATTACATGATTTAGTATTAATATTGTTAACAATAACGCCATCTAACCTGTTCCAACACACAGCTCCTCTATAGGAAAAACTTCTCTTTAGGAAGTTAGTTTTTGGCTTTTTTTTAATGTAAGATTGGTGTTGTTGCCCCGTAAATTATTAAACTGGTTATCACATATGTTAAAAATTTGTACCAAATAGTTTGGTGCTAAACCTGATAATTCTAAGTAATAAATCCTCACCTTGCATTTCGGAAAATAACCCACCATGTGGTAAAGGCGAGAGAAAAGCACAACACAAACAGTGACTTCACAAATGGTTCATTTTTTAAAACTGGGATTGAGTTTGGTGGAACTCGACATGTACCTAAAAAAAATAAAAAGATTTAGGGTTTCTGAAGATCACGAACACAACACTTTAAGCATCGAACAAAGCTGACATTGACGACTGGAACAGTCCTATTAAATAATTAACAATTATTCACCGAAAAGTAGGTGAACAGTGGTGAATAGAAATTCATATCTTTAAATACTTTAATGTTAAATTTTGTTGCTTTTTCGGTATTGTCTGTCTGTGTTACAGGACTGTTGCTCACAAATGCGTGTAACGTTTAGCAATTGGTCACGGTGTTTCCTAGAGATCAAATGCAAACCAATCTTTAAGATTTTTCATATAAGAATAGAATACTGCGCTGACAGTGATAAATAAGGTAAAAAAATTAAAAGGTTGGTAACCGCCGTGACTGATCTCAAAGATTTCCATAGACTCATCTCAAAGACGGATCTTTGAGATCAGTCATGGCCGTTATCAACCTTTTAGTTTTTTACTTCACAATTTTTCATTCATTTCTTGTACGACTGAATGCAAATCATGTTTAAAGAACCCATTGCTGTTGAGTATCAATTAACTAGAGTGCTGCGAAAACAGTGTTGGTTGATGTGTAAAATGCCTAACAAGCTAGAGAACTGCCGAAACCTGTGAGAGGAGATACCGGCATTTCAAGAGACGTCCTTTGGTGGAAGTGATACATTTTCACTCCATTTTCACTCTTTGATAAGTTCTTAATTATTAAAAGGACAGCAGGACATCCATCTTGAGGCGGTCTAAGTTGTTCACTTCAATTACCAGCCAAAATTATGTCAGGTTTGACAACGACTTTGAAATAAAGTCGAAATATTACCGAGATTTGTTTCGTCTTGTCTGATAGCTCAAATATTAAGTTTACAAGATGGTATTCACCGGAGTATGTTTCTTGTTGTACTGTCTTCCTTTCTGTGGTACTTTCTTACTTCCTCTCTTTTATGTCGAGACACTTTCTTTTGGTACTGTCTTCCTTTCTGTGGTACTTTCTTACTTCCTCTCTTTTACGTCGAGATTCCTCTCTTTTATGTCGAGACACTTTCTTTTGGTACTGTCTTCCTTTCTGTGGTACTTTCTTACTTCCTCTCTTTTATGTCGAGACACTTTCTTTTGGTAGTGTCTTACTTTCTGTGGTGCATTCTTACTCTCTACTTGGTACTTTCCTTCGCTCGAAATGTCAGGGCGAGAAACTTCCTTTCAATCCGACTTGTAATGTCGGACACGTGGAATGTGTGTCTTTTTTTGTCCAGATGACGAAACGATTTGTCCGAAAAAAACCCCAAACAAACCCAAAACAGACCATTGTTGAAGACCATTTTCAGTGTGTAGATAAACAAGGAACAACTGATGTTTGAAGACAATCTCACAGTATCGCTCGCTCCTCGGGTGGCGCCAGGAATTCTTCGACGCAGGGGCTAACGTCCCTCACAGGGGGCTAAACCTTAGGGGCCATGATCACGCCCCCTTTTATGATTTCGTTATTTGAAGGTCGAAAACATCACGTTATTTTTCGCTAGAATAATCGCAACAACTGACTAGAAACAGTTAACTTTTAAATTTGACAAGAAGATTAGAGTCTATTATCTTTCTTGGCTAAATGAAGATTGTTAATTTTTCCTCAACAGGGGAGGCTAAGGTTCCCTGACGGGGGGCTGTAGCCCCTCAGCCCCCCTGGCTTGCTCGTCTGTTCAGACAACGGAACTAAAGTCTCCCACTTCCAAACAGAAACATCACCTGTCCTGGATGTTCAGACAGTGCAAATTTCCTACCCTGAAAGTCAGTACCTCCTCTCGTAAGTTTCAATAGTTCCCTAACCCATTTGTTGTCGAAGTCTGCTTTAAACTTTCCAGTGCTTAAATACTCACACAAAGGTAATTTCATCACCACAGCATTGATACATTCATACATTCCACTGCAAGAGGCGATGGCAAATATGGCAATAATACCATAAATGACGTAATTGTAGAGATAGTAGACCAACAACAGGAAGCCACAAATCATGGCCACAAAGATTACCACCATGAGTGGACCTATTCGCATTGAGGAGCTTTCTTCATCAGATGCCGAAGATTTTTCATTTGTTGATGAGCTTTTTCTTTCATTTAATCTTTCCCTGAAGAGAAGGGAAGAAATGTGAAAGATTAAACACTAACAGGCTGGGCTCCAGGGGCCAGGCAACTTTGTCCTCTCAGCCTTTCAGCCTATTGTTGGGCAAAATGCTAAATAACAACACAAACAAACTCACACGTGCTGTCAATTACAAATAATTAAGGGGCATGTGACCAGAGGCAACTAGGGTCTTTTTGTAGTGGGAGCAGATATAAGACCCTGGGTACAAGGTTGATTCTGTACCTGTGTTCCAAGAAATACCTGGTTCAAATACCAGGTTACAAGTGTTCCAAGAAATACCAAGACTCTTGATGCATTCTTTGACTTACCTCTTACAGTGGGCTTATATCACATCCTTGCTTTTTTAAAGGCTAAAATATTTGGCAGAATTCTCTTCCTTGTACACTAAGACCAAATTTTCCAAACTGACTGATTCCAATTTTCCACATTATTGTGTTCCTTTCTAAGACTTACCAAAATTCTGATAAATTTTAAAGGTTCAACTTCCCGTATTATTATGTTCCTGTCTATGACTTATTAAACCTCTGGTAAATTTTAAAGGTTCAACTTCCTTCAAAGGCCAAGCTTTTCACTTGCTGATTAGGTACTGAAACTTGGTAGCCAATTACAATTACTAGTGTGCACAGCTGCATACATTATGTAATATTTCATAGACAAGTTCAAGTGTTATACCAGGGGTTACAAACACGAGAGAACAGTGAAAATCATGAGGCCTTGAACTGAGTGATTTTGATGTTTGTCTGGTTGGTTAATTAGGTCATGAATTATTAATGAGTTTGAGAAGTACTTATAACATGCTGTATGCAGGTCTAACATCCATAATTATAACAACAAGCTCATACCTTTGCTCCCTTGCTGCTATTCCACTCCAGTATGCACCAATTACAACTGTACCCACAGCTAAGATCCAAATGACGGCAAGATTTGAGTCCGCTGTAGCAAGTGGAGGGACATATAACTGAACCTGAACTGATTTACCAAGCCCCTAGAACAACACAAAATAGCATGAATCAGATGAATTAACAGAGGTTCTAGTGCTTACCAGTTTTTGTTTTGATTTGTAACAGCCAAGTTTCTCTTATTAGTAATCTCAGGAGAAAATGTAGCATAAAATTGATCAAAAAAGTAACCCAGAATAAATCAGAGAAGATTAACAATCTAGAATTTGCTCAGGGTTCTACACCATTAACTCTCATCTCAAAAGCCAGTAGGGATTGATGTCCACATGTTGGCTAGGCTGAGAAATCCTTATCTAGAATGTATTTTCACGGTATTTTGAATGACATTTCAATGTGTCCGGCTATTTTGTTGGCACTATCATATAGGATATGTAATATATCATATCATAATATAATATAATAACATAACATGACATGATACGATATGACATGATATGACATGACATTACATGACATGATATGATGTAATATAATATGCTAAAATATAATAAAATACAGTTTAATATAATAATACCATGATCATCAATTCCCACAATTTCAAATGACAAAGAACATGGCAACTAATTGGGAGTGTCATTCAAAAATCTATTGCTAAGGTAGTCAGGAATGGCAGCTTTCAGTTCAGGTGAGAATGGTCTATACAGCAATTGTGTTTTACCAGATGCTGTATGATTCTTGCCAGCACAACCATGGTTAGTACATGAATATATAGCTTCAATTAGTTAATACAGTATGTCCACATACTTTTAATGTGAGAAAATCAGATTTCTTCATAACAGCCAAAGGAATTGTAGAATTCAAATAGTCCTGATCAGATTCTGCAACAGCCACAAACTAAAAGAAATAAAGAAAACACAAAACACTAGCAAGTATGTATACCATTTTACTTCCGTTTTTTTTTAAACTTCCATGACCAATGACCAATGACCAATGAGTATTGAACATCACTGAATGTAATGACCACTACATGTTGACAGTACTTGACCTACCAAACTGTTGTCCGAATTTATCACAACCAACTCTGTGGCATTCTTGCTCTGTGCATGCCAGTGCATCTGGGAAAATGAACAATCTTTATGGCGATGGAAGAACACTGCTTTCCCATCATAGGAACCTTCACTCTTATTATCTCCACACAATATTTGACCAGGAATTACTTCATACTTATATTTAGGCTAAAAATAAAAATTTCAAGGTTATTTCAAATTGGAAAGAGGTTCATTGGAATGTTAATCACATAAGAGTTGATGGTTCTCATGTCTCATTAAAGAAATGAGTCATGTGGATGAAAAGTCATCTCGAACAAGTGTTCTTAGTTTCTTTCATTTCTTCCTAATGCAATTTTTTCCTTCTGCTGTTCTTTCCCTTTGCTCTTCATTCCTTCCTTCCATCCTTAGTTCCTTCCTTCATTCCACCTTTTCCTTCTTCCATTCTTTCTTTCTTTCATTCTCTTTTACATTATATTTGATATTTGTCATAATCTACCAATATTCAAATTAATGCTAACAGCTCACAGGCATTGTAAGATAAGATCTATTTTGATCAACTAAGACCACAACATAATGACACTGTACTCTATCTAAATGGTGACTATATCTAACAAACTTATCCACAACAATATGAAATCAGGACTAGTTTAATATCTAAAAAGACTTTTCCTTTCTGGCGGCAAAAGATTAATTATTAAAATATTTAGTTAAATAGAAAAGAACATCAAAACATACGATGTTAACGAAATCCATGAATTCCCAAATAGTCCTTCAATTAGGCAAACCCGACCATTTCGCTCCAAATTCCGATCATTTTCTACGTAACCCATACCGTTTGCTACTACATTTAAGAAAACCCCTATACTTTAAAAACCTTTCTGCACCTTTCTGTTTATAACCTCGAAACTGGGTTTTTCTTTTCAGGAATACGATAAACAGGAAGTCATCGTTAATGTGCTGTCAATACACGAAGTCACGATCAAACGTAAACATACTTAACAATCGCTTACCGTATGAGAAAGTTCCGTCGGCAGTTCTTTCCACCTTGGATCGTAGGTGACACAAAAATGCTTGTTTTGAGACGAAGTGCTGGCGCTCAGAACGGCGTAATCGGCTTCAACCTTGAGAGACAAAATCAATAGAAATGGACGACATTTGCACCGTCAGAAAAACCAGTGATGAATCACCAGTTAAGGCAACAGAAAAAGGTTGCTATTTTGAATATCAGTCGAGGAATAACATACCTGTTGAAAAACTAGGAGAGAAACAATTGCCAGCTTTGAAATTACATCCATATTTCTAAACATAATTGAGGTTTGGTTTTGTCAATTTTTACTGGAAGGAATTGCGTGGGTTTTCCCCGTACCGGGTATTTTGACTTGAGCGGCTATTTTTGCAAAGACATCAAAGAAGTCAACGTCATACACCTGAAAAATTTTCGAGTATTATAAGCACATAAAATAGAATGCTATTGGTACTTGATTTCCGTATATCTTTATAGTTTTATTCGAAAAAAAATCGAGAAATCGCATGTCTGATCACCGGCTTTAGGTACAGGGCAGAAGTCCTTTGAAAATTGGCCTGCAAATATATCTGCCAGCGGTCAACAGAATGAATAAATATGAAAACCATGAAAACATGGAAGAAATTGAAAGAAGCGTTTCGTTTTCTTTTTAGATATAATGTCAACTTCTGCAGTAGTTCCTTTGGTATTTTGGGGAAGTACTCCACCAAAGCATGTAGTAACTTGTATTCTAGTGACTTATGATCAAAAAACCGTCATAACTGGCTCAAAAAGTGGGCAACTTGGAGTGTGGGATATACGACAGTCCGAAGGAACTGATGTCGAGGTGAGAAGTTGGTCGTTCATTTTGATGAACAGGGCTGGCGAGGATTTGCACAGTTAATCCAGGATTGCGCTGACGAGAATGGAATAGGTCAAATACAGATTCATCGGAATCTAGCACCAGATCCTGAGTAGCAAATGTACACAAGCAAGAGCTGAGGTGCTCCGCAATTAATGAAGGCTCTGTAACTATAAGAATAGACGTCATAATTAGGTTAAATATAACAATATGGAGATAAACTTGAAGAAAAGCATGTAGAAACTGACATAAACCTGAACAAAGTCATAGAGGTGAGTCCAAGTTAAAGACATAAGCCCGGTAACACTTTAAAGCATCCTCCGTTGATGAATGAAGTTGACTAGCGTTGACGAGAAGAAAATCCTGAAAGGATTTAGCCATAATACTGAATAAAACACCTTTCAAAGAGGAGTATCCTGGAAACTTTTTGAATGGTGTTTATTTTATATTTTATCAAATTGTCAGCTGACTCTGGTTTTTGATAATAATATTGAGCAATTGCTTCCTTTGTTTTGCATTTTCACCAATGATATAGATCATTGCAAAGAGCTTGATCTTTGGCCACAGTGATCTCGTGACAGCTTTGGCTTGTGCTTGTGATGGTTTGGAAAGTCAGTCAACAATAATAAGTGCAGCAGAAAATGGGTAACTATTTTGAAACGATTTTAATTATGATGACATACAGTTATATACAGCACATGATCTTGCTGCTTATAGCTGTGTGAGTATTTGTAGAGGAATTAGCTGTTTACTTTCCAGTCATATTTTCTGTTTGGTAATGATTCAACCTTTGCTATATAACAAATACTTGCAGTGAGTTGTGCCTCTGGGATGCTGAAGATGGTCTTTGTATACAAATCAACATAATAGCAGGAGTTCATACCAGCTTACTGGTAGGTCACATGAAACTGGTGGGTTTAAAGCTTTTGACGACTTTACACAGGCTCATAGTGAAGGGACCTTAAAAGTGGCAGTTGCCTCCGATGGTGGTAGGGTAAACAATAGTTTTGTACCTAGCATTACAGATTTGTTGGATTGGAGCCTTCTTAAAGTGTTATATACATAGGAGGTGGATAATTGTAGTAAGTGACCTCATTTACTCTAAAGTTGTGACACCTTTCAAACATTTTAGCCCTATCATGTATCAAATGGTGGCAGCAAAGAGTGGCGAGTTGTTTGTCATGGCTATTACCATGATGTCTATGTGGTTGATGTCTTTACCCTGGAGGTAGGTTCTTCATTTGAACTACTGTGGAAGTCCAGAAACACTGAAAAGCATTAAGAATAATATCAATAATAGGACTTTAACTGGGAAATGTTAATATTTGTTGAGATTCAGAGAGTCTCGTAAGAGTCAATTCAGTGTGAGGCTTGTTCGGTGAAGTAAAATCTTTCTTAATGTGGTTGATTCTTTCCTTTTGAGCCATTTTATGTTTTTTAAAATGTGTCAAAATTTTCTAACCTGTTAAAGACTAAAGCATTTTTTTTTCAAAATCATCTTCCCAATAGCAATTCTGATATACTGTTGGTGAGTGACTGGTCAAATTAATTTCATGTGAGCACCAGAACCAATAAGAAGTTTATTGAAAACAGCCCACATGTTTTTATTACGTTTTAGGACATGTCTTGGTCATGGTTCTCCTTTGTGTTTTCCTTGTGAATTATTAATGAGTCTTTGAAAATTCTCAATTAAAATTCAAAATACATGATTTTTTGTTTGTTCTTAGGTGCTTTATACCTTGTCATCAAATGATTCTTCCAATTGGTTGGGTGCAGCATGCGTGGTTAGGCCACCACGCCGACAAGGTAAACTAGTCTACATCAGTCTGTTTCTAATTTAGTGCTCTGTACTTTATTGAGATATTTTGAGTGTGCATACTTTCCAGCTAGAAAACTTAGAAAAGCTTTCTAAGCTAATGCCAAGCAAATTTTGAAGGTCATAATGCATACTAACCATATAAAACATACAAGTTGTGGCAAATTCCACTAAATTTCAACATCTGTCATTTAGATTTGTACAATCAGGTAGCTCTACTGATTCTTTTATTTGTTTTAGAGGATGTTCTTGTTGGTGTAACGTTGTCTGGGACAGTCAAAATATGGCCGTTGAAAAGAAATCCAGAAAATAAGGTTAGATGGAAAATTTTGTTTAAATGTACAGGTAGATTATAAAATAAGTTATTTTTTTATGCAAACTCTGATTGACCCGTTGTTTAATAAAATGAATTAGAGTAAAAATAACCCTAGAGTAAAAATTCACATATTGAAATCCTCATATAAAGTTCAGCTATCATCATATACCACAGACTCTAAACAACACATTTAGCCATTTTATATTTCTTTATTAATATTATAATTACATGTAATATTGATATTAATTTTTATATTGTAATAAGAATTAAAATGATAGTAATTAATATGTCAATTTATCATTATGGTATTTTTATTGATATCACATAATAAATATTTGGTGGTATGGTGATTATTAATGAAACTAAAATGTTGGTTATAATTATAGCAGTTATGATAATTCCATTAATTAGAAATGTTTTTAATTATTTCATTAATCAATTGTAATTATGTCATGAAGTGTTATCTCAATTGCACAATAAGTAAAACATATATGGAAGTGGTGTTTATGTAAGTCTATGACATGCAGCAGTATTAGTTGCCTCAAACAGATACAACATCAACAGATATTTGACTTTTCATTCACTTTAGACTGCAAGTTATTAAGTCTCTGTTGGTTTTTTTCCCTATTTCAGCCAATTGAATCAATGTATGATCAAACCTTACTTCAAATGGCTGGCGTGAAAGCTTTACATGTTAGCTGTAATCCATTTTCTCAAAGAACAATTCTGATTGTCTCAGCAAAACAGTGGCAGGTATGGTGTTAATAAGGAAAGTGTGACCACCTATCTTTGCACACTTTAAAAATTTGCTTCATTGCAACTGTTCATAGCAAAAGCTTTAAATCTTGTGGGTGGTCCCAGTTTAATACCGATGTACGTCTAGTTGAATCTTTCTTACTAGTATAATATGGTGATTTATTTCAGAATCATCATCAGGATATCATGAACAAAATATTTCATTACAAACCTACACTGCTAAATTTATCTAGAAAAGTTGGCTTGAATGGGATTTAAACTGACATCTTTGGGTTTCTGGACCACTGCTCTAACAATTGAGCTATTGAGTTGATAGGGAACACCAGGGCTGCTGAGAGGGGGGGGGGAAAGGTAGGGCAACTTGCCCCGGGCCCCCTACTTGATAGGGGCCCCCTAAAATGTTTGAACTTTACATTTTTGATGTCACGAAGATTAAAAACAGTGACATAATGGATGGCAGTTTGGTTAAAGTAAAAAATTTGCCCATAAACATGATCTTATTACATATATGACATCATCAAGGGCCCCAAATTGATATTTTGCCCCAGGCCCCACAAAACCTCTCGGCGGCCCTGGGGAACACTATCATTGTTTAATCTGTTTTAAGTGCAAGAGACAATGTAGCACTTTCAATTCAGAATCATCCTCAGGATAACATGAAGGGAATATCTTGTGATAACCCTTCTCTACTAAAGTGGAATCCCACTCAAGTCAACTTTCTACTTGTCTTTATAAGACAAAACAGATTCCAAAAAGTAACATCTTATGAACTCAGAATTTGAGTTAGAGCAAGACAAAAGTGAGACTGTAATATTCTGACTTTATTATTCCGACTTGCAATAACATTGAAATATTACAGTCTCACTTTTATCTTGCTTGAACTTGAATTTTGAGTTCACAGGATGTTATTTTTCAGAATCTGTTTAGCCTTATATTTATTGAAGCTGTTTGCTGGTTTTGGTTTCTAATTGGCTTTAACAGTGTAGGTTTACAATGAAACATTCGATATAGCAACAGCTGGTATACTTCAAGTCTTGTAATATGAAGTTGAGTTATTCTGTGCTCTGGTTGTGAGAAATTATGGGGTCACACAAGCTGAGGTTATTGCTACAAGTGATCAACTGGGTTGAAGTAGTACTGCGCATTTATACACTTACCAAAATTTGTTTGTGTTCCTTTTTTTCCCCCTTTATCCTCTGGGTACACAGATGTATGATGTCAGTAATTTCCAGTTCCTGACAGCTGTGCCTGCACAACCAGGGGAGACATGGTCAGCTGCAGACTATGTCCAGAGCGATTGCGTTCTTGTCTGGTCTAAGGTAAAGGACATAGTGATTAACAGGTACTAAAGATTCTCAGACAGCGTTTGTCCTTTCAGTGTTACATGTAAATTTACACGTATTCTTCACAAATTTTTAGAGTGGCAAAGCATATATGTACAAACTACCTCAAAGGTATAATAATTCATCCCTACCATTTTGTAAAAAAAAGTTGTTACTATTTCACTCTGATGTTAATATCCTTATTCTTATTTCTATCAGGTGCTGTCCCGAACAACAAGTTGTCGCACCAGGTGAAATAGTTTCAATGTGATATCGTTTGGGTTTTACTTTGTTTTTGCTTTTGTTTTAATAGACTGGATTTTCTCTCTGTTTGTGTTCGTGTTTTGTCAGTCTTCGTGTCCATGTCCGTTTCCGTGTTCGCATTCTTTTCCGTTTTCGTATTTGTGTTCAAGTCTGTAACTTTGTCATTCTTCGTGTCCCTGTCCGTTTCCTTGTCCGTTTCCTTGTCCGTTTCCTTGTCCGTTTCCTTGTCCGTTTCCGTGTTCGTTTCCTTGTCCGTTTCCGTGTTCGTTTCCGTGCTCGTGTTTGTTTCCGTATTCGTGTTCGTGTTCACGTTGGTGTTTACGCTCGGGTAGGTTTTGGTGTTGCTGTTTGTGTCCCCGTCAGTGCCTTTGTCCGTTTTCGTGTCTGTATCCGTATTTGTTTCCCTGTTCGTGTCGGTGAACGTATACGCGTCCATACCTGTGTCTCTGTCCCTCTTGAGTTTTGCATACGCATTCACATTCGTGTTCAAGTTTTTTTGTGTATCCGAATCCGTGTCCATCTTTGCGTTCATATTCGTGTTTGTTTTTATCGTTACATCGCGAGCTGTATTACCGTGGAAGACTCGCAAGATGTTTCTGAGTTCAAGCATGATAGTGCGTGCATACAACAGTCGGACGAAGCAACCACATTCGGCTCATTTATCGTGTTACTTAATGCTGTTATTACCATATTTCAGGTCAAGTTTCAGTCAAGATGTCAGAAGGAAGAGGTGACCCCGTGCTCATTCACGCATTCAAAGATGTCCGTGAAGAGGTAGTATCAACATGATCATCGTTCGCGCATAGAAACAATCACAGTTAGTTTTGACGAGTGTTTCACTTCAATGTAATCCACAACGTCACTACTGCACGTCACAAAGTCACATGACACGACGGGGAAACCAAAGGACTTAACGCTCTCTCCTACTCCCTCCCCCACAGGACGTCGCCTGACTTGTACCTTTTTCAGTAAAAGATAAGGAAGAAAAAGAGTTAAAAATTACGATTATTTTTCAGCAGACATTCAGTGGTTCAAGGATGATGTTCTCTTATGGGCGACGAGAACCGTTCCATAAACTTATTGTAGAAGGGAATGGTTGTGGAAGGTATGATGTAGGTGCAGTTTATATTAAGTTTGAACAAATTACCGCAATTGATAAGATTTTCTTGATCTCAAAGTGTGTTGTGCTACAGCCGGGGTATTAAAATTTCTGGGCACTGTTTTTCAAATGTCGATTCGCGCTATTCTAAAGTTAAAAGTAAATATTTTGTGTCGTTTCTCTAAGTTTTGGCTGGCTGTATGAATTTCAAATTCACGTCGTAAAATCTTTCTCATTTCATACAAAGTCTGTCAAATAGGCTTCCTTGATTCGCCCTCAACATCCTAGGGATTTTAAACAATTTCCTTTCTAATCAAATCGTAAGAAACTATTGATATCCGAAAGTTTATTGATTCTTTTTCTTCCTTTTTGTTTTTAGAGTGAACGTTTGGTGTATTGACGAAATTGTGAAAGATCTGGGAAACCTCTTACACTCGTCCGAAAATTCTGCAGAAAGTGAGTGTACTGTTTAAAGGAAGATACTTTCGTGGAAAGTAAAATGTCTTATGTTGCGGACAGGAGGGAAACGTTTTCCAAATTCAATTTAAACAGAGGAAGTATCTGAGTTTGTCGGAGAACAAATAAGGTTTCACAACTGTCCCTTGTGAAGCTTGTTTAGGCAAAGGAATCGTATTACAAATATTAACCATTCAAAGGAAGTTGCTAACATTGGTTTTACGTCATTGTTTCCTAGCTATACCTTCCGGTTCTTCAACTAGCTACTCCGATGTGTGGAAGTCTTCCTCCAGGCCTTGTGGTTTACTGGATTCTTTGGTAGGTGGTGTTCATGAAAGCGATTAGCTGGGCACTGCAGTGTCCTTAATTCAGAAATGCAGCGACGAAATTGTGAGCTCTAACAGCGATATTTTCGTTCTTTGAAACTTCGCGTTGCTCGTGCAAACATCGACTTATGTTAACACCATTCATAAACTCGTACGCCAATACTATGCAAGTTTCATCTCTAAAGGATAACGGGAAAGTAGCTTTAAAGTAATTGAAGAGAATAAACTTAAAACCTCTCTTTACGTTGTTCCTCGATTGCTCTAACTCTTTTTTTAAGACTGACACAAAAAACGTGAGCAAAATTTGCTGTTCTAAGACGAGGCAGAATCCAAATAAAAGCGACATCTTGAAAAACCCATGATATAGGTTACAAACAAAACTAATTGTTGGAATGGTAAATTTTCGACTTTGTTGCAAAGTCATCTTCAGACCAAGGGAAAACGTAGAGCGAACATTTTCACTTGGTCTGAAGATGACTTTGCAATAAAGTCGAAAATTTACCATTTCAACATTTAGTCTTGTTTATAACCTTTATTTTGGGGTTTTCTAGATGTCCCTTTTAGTCGGATTTTGCTTGGTCTTGTACTTTTTAAAGTTGTCGACTGGTTCTGGATTTTGTTGTTCTAATCGATCATGTTTCTTGTCCTTTCATTTGATTTTGATAGGATGGTCAGAGGAAGCCAGTGAAGATAACCTCGAGTTTGTTTTTGGCAGCTCAAGGAAGAATTGCTTGTGGAAGACAAGATGGTTCCATTGTGATTATCTCGGCCATTAAAGCTGCCATAACTCAGTTCTTGATTAAAGACAATACCAATCCATCTGGTAACGTAAGATATTTTGTTTTATTATCGCTTTGAAAAACGTATTAACCATAGTGAATGGGTTACACTAGGCAGTTCTGAAACGAACTATAGGAACCCAGACAGAATGAGACAATAAATACTAAAAAGAAGCACTTCTTTTTACTATTTATTGTCCGGGTTCCTCTAGTTCTTTTCAGAACTTCCTAGTATAACCATTCACTATGGTTAGTACGTTTTTCAAAGCGATACTGAAATTTATCACTGCGACAAAATCTTTGTTATATTTTGTTTCATTAAATGATAATGACAGAGTTGTAGTAGCTTCATGTTGAGAAAAATAAACGTCATAAAAGCGAAATATCTCCATCAGAAACCTGACGTTTTGGTAATGTCTACTAGTCTATCATGTTTTTTTTCTTCTCTCATAAACAAATCAGTAGACTCTACTGAAACGTCCTCAATTTTTAGTAAAGATTTTTAGCTCGAGTAAAGTTTGTATTTCACCAAATGATCATTTGGTCTGATGAGGACTCTGAAATAGAACCGAAATATTACCGTATTCAACTTTTTTCTTGTTTTAACTTGAATATCAAGTCTCAAGATAACATCTTTCGGCCTGTGTTTTGTCCTATATTAACGCCACAGCACATTGTTTGTTTTTAGTTTGGCCAAAGTATCAGAAACTTATAGGTCATCGAAGCAAAGTCACTTGTTTACTGTACCCGTACGGGGAATACGACCGTTACGCACCGGAACATTTGGTCTCAGGATCGGCAGACTTCACGGTAAAGCTGTGGAATTTAACTTCCGGTACCCTCCTGACGTCATTCTCGGTCAATGGTGGTGAGATAGTCCGGCTGACGTGTACACCTCCCGAGTGCAGTGTAAGTTGGAAGCCATTTTTGAGACCTGGTTTTACCTGAACTTTTTTATCTGAACCTCGTTCACACAAGAAGTCTTAAACTTTTTAAAATCTTATTTTATTTTTCCAGCTTAGTTGCCTTTGTAAGGTCTTTCTAGGCTTTTATAATTACATTCTGAAGGGTGGATAAAATTTAAGAAAGTTTAGCCACATCCAGTTTAGTCAAACATGTTTTGGTTTTGTAAACGAGGTATTAGTTTAGCTTGTACAATTGTCACGAACGTAGACATCGACAGAAGGGGGGGCAAGTTGAGCGCTTTCCCCCTCATTAAAATTTTCCTCAAAAAATATCCTCATTAGAAATTACTTGTTGACCAGTTGTGAGGCCTGTACGGGAAAGTAGTTGCTGACGATTTCCGAAAAAATCCTGCTTAAAATCAACGTTGAGAAGTTTTAACCTCGTCTTTAGCAACTTGTTCTCATTAATCATTTGTAAAATGTACCTAAATATGGTTTGTGTGTCTTCAAATCACTCAGACGTTTTCTTGCCTAAACTAGCCGGTCTGTTGAGAAAACCTTATTGAACGGATAAGCAGCCAATCAGCGTCCGTCATTTGCGTATAGCCCAGATAGCGGACTCAGCCACATAATGAAAGAAGTTATTTTAGTCATTTTAACCAACCTATCTTCTTTAGAGCCGTATTCAGCACTGCATTTGTTCAATAGCTCAAGATCATTCTGTTGCAATACTGAGCCTGCGAGAACAGAGAAGTTTCTTGTTGGCATCTTGTCACAGATTTCCTGTGCAAACGGTGAGGTGGAAACCGGCCGAAGATTTTCTTATAATTGGTTTATCTGATGGCAGTGTTTACGTCTGGCAATTGGAGACTGGTAAGGACTATTGCTTTATCTTGATGGTTATGTTTATATACCAAGTCGAGACTTGTATTATTGGTACGTTTGATGGTCATGCACCGTTTGTGGCGTAAATATGTGGCAGGTGAAATTCATGTACTAGTTAGTGTCGTTGGTTTATTTGGTAAGGATTACTAGTTTACGTGTGGGTATAGTTTTTGTGGAAGGGTTAACGTCTGAGAGATCAGAAGGGTAAGAATAATAGTCTCCTTTCGAGTTACCTTTTTCCACGTCTTCGTTCAAAACCTTTACTTGTGAAAATTAGTTTTCATGTTATAGAGACCTTCAGCGAGAAGGAGCATTTCGATC
The DNA here is from genome assembly GCA_030142905.1 of Heliopora coerulea. Lineage (NCBI taxonomy): Eukaryota > Metazoa > Cnidaria > Anthozoa > Scleralcyonacea > Helioporidae > Heliopora > Heliopora coerulea. The sequence goes on from JASJOG010000039.1 coordinate 609,307, forward strand.
TGATTTCCAAACAACAAAGTGAAGCTTGAGGTCTTTGATGCGATGTTAGTTTTTACGTTCGTTGGTTTGAGGCTGGGGAGCATAATCGGTTTAACTGAGAGTAATGTTCACTTCTCTTCAGGTAATCTTGATCGTTATGTCACTGGTGATGCTGCGGTTGATATCTTGAGTGCCTGTGATGAAGAATCAACCAAAAGTGTCCTCAACGGAAGTCCAAGGTCCCGGACGGTGTTCACGAAAAAATTATCGAACATTGCCGCAAACATTCCCAAAATGCCTTCCCAAATGTCCATAAGAAAAGCGAAGAGATCCCGACCAATGAGCCCCCGGAGTAAACGAACATCGTCACGAGCTCCAGGTAAAGAAATGTCTTGTACAGGTTGTAGAAGTTTGGAGATAGCTCTGAAACCGAGCTAAGAATCGCCCTAGTTTTTGTTCAAATCTGATATTAATATTAGCACAAAGTGACCCTGCTTTTTGTAATATTTAAAAAAACGAGCAGGAGTGCTTCATCGGATTTTAAGCCATTTAAAAAACTGCGAGTTTTTTTTGATGGCGTAAAGAACAAATCTCTGAATACGTTCATTTGCGTAGAAAATTTTAAAATTGATGTTTTCTGAGCCGCAAGATCTTGAGAAGGAAAGCAAGCGTGTTTTAAAAAGTGGTAGACGTAATATTTCAGACACAAGTTCGTGTTCTTCCTCCGATTTCTAAATACAGAGGAACGAGTTTAAAAACGAGGCGAAGCCGAGCTTTTTTAACGAGTTTCGAGGTATTTTGAAATCGGAGGAATAACACTTAACGAGTGTTTGAAATTACTTTTCAAACGAACCAGTATTTTAGGCGAAAATCCAGCCGAACGATGGCCAAATTCAGCTGTAATCTTCCTCCGATTTCTAAATATTGATTAATTATGTATTGCTTTTGTTTTTGTGTTATGAATTATTAATGAGTCTGGAAAGTAACATTTCAGACACAAGTTCGTGTTCTTCCTCCGATTTCTAAATACAGAGAAACGAGTTTAATGAATTCGTTAATGGCTGTTATAGTGCAGCAACTTTAGGATCTTCGTCCGGGTAACATTCCTTATTCCTCATGACAAACGTCGATTCCTGAAACTGAGTTAACTTCAACGGGATTCGAACTCGTATCTTTAGGTGCCAAGACCGCTGCTATACTACTTCAAGCAGCCATTCAACCGGAAACAACATGTTCGTATTATTCCTTCGTAGGAGATTCTAGTCACAACAGAACGGTTGTCCATGAGGATGTGAAGTGTTAAAGAGGCTTCGTTTAATTTCTTGCGACAAGAGTGTCATGTAGATTTAGCGTTATATCTTCTCTCCACTACAGTAACATTAAGGAACTCCTGGTCCACTACAGTAATATTAAGGAACTCCTGGTCCACTACAGTAACATTAAGGAACTCCTGGTCCACTACAGTAACATTAAGGAACTCCTGGTCCACTACAGTAACATTAAGGAACTACTGGTCCACTACAGTAACATTAAGGAACTCCTGGTCCACTACAGTAACATTAAGGAACTCCTGGTCCACTACAGTAACATTAAGGAACTACTGGTCCACTACAGTAACATTAAGGAACTCCTGGTCCACTACAGTAACATTAAGGAACTCCTGGTCCACTACAGTAACGTTAAGAAACTCCTGGTCCACTACAATAACATTAAGGAACTCCTGGTCCACTACAGTAACATTAAGGAACTCCTGGTCCGCTACAGTAATATTAAGGAACTCCTGGTCCACTACAGTAACATTAAGGAACTCCTGGGAACGTCCCTGGCTAACCGAAGGTCGTTGATTTTAGTCCTTGTCACGGTCAAGGCTTCACGCTTGCCTAGTCAGCTGATTTCGCAACGCGAAATAAAAACCTGTGCCTGATTGAATTACATTTTTGTGTTTTTGTATAAATTTAGTCGATAGCTACCAAGAAATGAGCAAAAGTGTTCCTGTGAGGGTGACGTCTCTTAAGACTGGGCTGGATGAACCAGAGATTCACGTCATGTTGTTTGATATCGAAGCTTTGATATGTCACCTGCTGATGGAGGAAAGGAAAGTACAGAAAGGTGAGAATAAATGTAGCGGGACTTCGTTAAGTTATTAACGCTATCCTGGTAGGATCAGACTGTCAAGTTTGTGTTTTAAGTATGTCTTTTATTCGAATGATTTGATGGGTATCTATCTTGATTATAAAATTAAGTTTCCTGCGTGGTATTTCTATTGCCAATGCTCACGTATGTTCTAACAAGAAAATACTGTTTTCCATTGCAGTTGGTATCAATTCCAATATCAGAAAAACAAACAGAGATAGCCCTAGACACGTTCGATTTAGTAGTTCCACGAAAGTTTCAACCAACATGAAATTCTTAGAAGAAATTCACGAAGCAGCTCAACTTCTTATCTCGTGTCTACATTCCTGGGGACTGGACCCCGAAATAGATGAAACATGCATATCTAAGCTCGGTCTTCTTAAACCGGTTAAACTGGTATCATTTGGCCTTTTAACCTTCAGCAAACTCAGCTTGATAATTCCCGGATGGTATTCAAACTCCGCGGCTATTTCTTCAGACCATACCGCTGTCCAGTCAGACCCAGAACTGACCACCAAACAGCGTTTTTTATCTCACTGGGAGTTCTGTTCAGCATTGACCACGCAACATTCTCTCAGCGTCGTTGCGCTCACAAATACACTTATGAGCATGACACAGATTAGTTTCTTAACCAGCTCGGAAAAGACGGACAAGAAACTGAAGAAAGTCGACTCCGTCGAAGATACCAAAGACAAGACGAAGGTTTCCGATGAATCCAACCGGCGTAAGGAAGATCCGGGTACTACAATGCTGTCGATGATTCGCGCTAATATCAAAGCTGGTTGGAGTCGACTTGCCACGCTATACTGCTGTCTCTTGCCAGATAAGTTGCTAGCGGCTTCCTACAGGCCACCTTTGCTGCACGTTCTGGCAAGAAGGTGGCAAGACCGTTGTTTGGAGGTTAGATAACGGCTTTAGCTCTATTTCACATGTCTTTAATTTATCGTAAGTAATAACTAATTTAGACACGGCACTGTTTCACCATTAACGATTTAAATGTGTTCAAAAGTTGTGGTGTTTTTCCAACACTCTTGTTTCCTAATGGGATCAAACCTTTGCTTTGTCGTTAGATTCGCGAGGCTTCCCAGGCCATTCTCATTACTGAATTACGCCGCATTGGATATGAAGGTCGAGTGAAAGTGGTGGAGACCTGGGTCCAATATTTACCCCAGGATGCTGAGGATTCCAGCGCTTTCCTGGAGTCTTTAAGTTTGGGATCATGTCATTCTGGCTCTGACTCAGGTATCTTGTACGACTTTCTCAATTATGCTAGCAAAATAATGCCAGCATGAGAGCCTATCCTTCGTCAGTTCAGTTGCGTGCCAGTCTGTCCACACCGTCTGTCTTTCTGTGTCCTTCTGTCTTCTTTCTGTCTGTTTGTCAGTCCGTCCGTCTTTCTGCCTGTGCGTATAACTGTCCATCCATCCGTCTTTTGTCTGCCAGTCTGTCTGTATACCAGTCCTTCTGCCTCTGTCCATCTGTCCCTGCTTCTGTCTTTGTCCGTCCATCTTCCTGTCTGTCCAACCCTCCATATTCTGTCTGTCTGTCTGTTCGTCCATCTTTCCGTTCTTACGTCTATCCATCCGTTTCCAGCCCCAAACAATTTCTGTTTATCGCGCTACTTTTTTGTCCTTATTCCGTATTTCTTAGATATGGATCTGAACTGCCCTGATGTTCCAATAAACGAAGATGAGTTCTCGGAAGATGTGCTCAACGTGCTGGATAGTGCCAAGAAACTATTCCAGTATGACTCCAGTCGGAGGCAAGCTACGTCAATTGTTATGCTGGCAGTGATTGGCTCAGAATTTCAAAAAGATATTGGACCGCTGATCCCAAGTAAAGCAGACAACTTGGCCAATGGAAATGGACAAAAAAACGTCTCGTTTACCCAAAGTAATTCATCTAATATATCCCCATATGGTCCCTTGTTCACCAGTACTTTTGCCAATCATCCAGTATTTCCCTATGTTATTTTGTTTCGTCCTTTCTTTTCTTATGCTGGTATTAAAAACTCGTCCTGTTTTCCTTTTCCCCCGTAGTGTCCGTGTCGATCCCTCATAAGCCCCAAATTTCTCTTATTGTCCTATATTGCCCTTATGACTTGCGTTTTTCTTCCCTTGTCATTTGCTGTTGCTTTCAATGATAGTCTTAACCTTTTCTACCGTGTCCTTTTTGTATGGTACCTACAAGACGCCGGCTTATCCCATATTCTCGCTTGTATGATGTAATATCCCATGGTATCCTGTTTTGCCCGTTCGTATTTATGTTAACTATAGTCTCTTCCATCTTTATCTCCAGGTGAGCTACTATTGATTCCTCGTGTTGTCCATTTGACCAGCAAAGCTCTCATGTTTCTCCTTCTTAAACCCCACTCCTCTCGCTTCCCGTCCCATACGTCCATGCGACGCGCCGCCATCGATCTGATTGGCCGTGGTTTCCCGCTTTGGGAACCATATATGGATGTCTCGGCAGTCCTCATGGCTCTCCTCGAGCTATGTCCTGACAACAAGCATCACCAGCCTTCGTTCTCCAAAGGTTTACCGCTGTCTCCTGCTGCAGATTCGCAAAGGTCTTCCCGTCATGCATTGACGCTAATAGCGACCGCACGTCCCTTGGTGTTTATTACAACGTTGGCTAAAGAGGTGGGTAACGACGCGTGCTTGTCCAGTAATTGCAATCTTTTATGCAATGTAGATGTAGATAGACAGGAATGTTGTCATGCGTGCATTGGTCTATATTTTTACTTGATATTTTACGATGTGATTGGAAAATACACTGTACCGTGTTGTATAGACATGAATGACACAATATCAGCTTGGAAAGTTCCGGCAAAGGCTCTACTTGTTGTTATTGTTGTTGTTGTTGTTATTGTTGTTGTTATTGTTGTTGTTATTGTTGTTGTTATTGTTGTTGTTATTATTGTTTGTCTTCTGTTCTTTTCGTCATCTTGTGATCTATTTCACAGTTGACGTATTTCCTGTATAAATCAACATATCTGTCTTTTTCATGACTTGATCTTTCTCCCGTCTCTGGTGCGTAAGGTTGCGCGTTCATCTGCGCAAGTGTCAATGTCCTTCAACCAACCTTCACCAGCGGCCATTGCTGTGTACAGCCACGTTCGTCACCAGCCCTCTTCCGCCGACATCCAGCATTCGTCAACACTTAACCGTTCGAGAAAGGAAATTTTACGTGTTGTGGAACTGATGATTGAGAAAACGCAACAAGAGGTTATTCAGTTGCTTCTCGAGGTAAGAAGATGAAATGAAAAGTACCAATAGAAACACAAAGAAATAGTGGGTGAATTGATAGTCAGTGAATGAAAGAATATGTAAATGCATAAATGAGTAGAGGAAGGAGGTGAAAGAGGGAGCGAACAAGCGGGCGAAATGACTGAGGGAGGGAGAAAGGTAACGGATGGAGGATGTTGGTGGCACAGTGGTAATGCACGTGTCTCCCACCACCACTGTGATTAGGGTTTGATTCTTGTTCCATGCAGTTATCTGATTAAAGTTACCTTGGTCACATGTGAGAAGAGTGTTGTCCACTTTGACCCAACATCCATGTGTACCGTATTCTAATTCGTTGCATCTTATCACTCCAGGTGGTTCAAATTGTTGTTCATTGCTTAGATACCAGACAGTTCAAAAATCGCGGACTGCAGGAAGTATTTCCCGCACTCTGCAGGTAAACGAAAAATTTCTTTACTTCTGTTCTTTTCTGACTCTACCTTGGTTGCAGTTGTTGTTATTTTCGCTGCTGTGTTGTTGATGTCGTCACTACTGCTGTCGTTCTCATTGTTAGCTTTCTGCCATTATTACCTTTCTCTGCCATTGCCTTTCTCTGTCATTATAATAATAATAATAATAATTTAAATTTTCTATTGCGCATTTATCTATAAACTATTCAAATGCGCATTACAATCCACATTATAAAGTTTAAAAAACTGAAGTTATGTACATGGTAAGTTCAACTAAAATACTAACATTTACAAATGAATTGTCTACCAAATGTCAAATTTTCTTGTATCTATTGTTATTAAGTCTATTACCCCTCCCTCCAGGTTCAGTATGATCAGCTATTGTTCGCAGTCCCGCCGACTTGCAGTTGGCTCTCGTACTGGTCAGCTCGCTATTCATGAACTTCGCTCGGCCAAGGAACAGGTAACTAGTTACTGAAGGTTGCAGCCGAGGGAAGAGGAAAGATGGGATGCGTGATATACCTGAGGGAAATGTTTGCGTCGTATTCTGCACCGTGTTGAGTCAGAAATCCATCTTATAACCTTTTTGCGAGTTCAAGGACGATTAATAATTCTTCGTCCACTGGTTATCTTCCGCAAAAAGTGTGTGTTTTGCGGGGTAAATTCCCTTAGACAGTAGTTTGCTATAGAAACTGTAAGTCCAGAGTGATGTGAGACTGTAAAGAGGTGTCAATGTTGAAGAAAGTTTCATCTTTGAAAGTTGTCTACGACAGAGTGGTTTCCCAATTACAGTGTCTGTCACGCATGCTCGCAAGCGTCAGTCTTTAAGAGAAGGCGTGCGTATTAGAAAGGTGTCCACATCAGTCCACATCAGTCCACATCGGAATGGTTTTCTCTGTATTGAGGAATATTGACCGTAAAGCTGAATGATGTTCTTTAGAAAAGTGTTTGTCGCGAGAGATGTCACCCTGAACAGTGGGAAATTAGTTTTTAAAAAGCATCACCTTCAAATGAATAATAAAGTTAATGTTTGGCGTACATAGATACTTGCCTTACAAAAGTGTTAACCTGAGAGAGAGATTGACTATCAACATTTGAAAACCATCAACATTAAAGAGTTATCAGCCATAGAAAGATGTCTGTCTGACAGATGTACCGAAGATGGACTGATGGATCTAAGAATATTCCATCAGATACATGCAACTAACTACTTAGTAACAACTAAACTATTAACCACCATTATTATACAATACTGCTACAATCTCGATTCTGATTGGTTAAAAACCTACAGACAATCTTCGATGTCTCGCCACCTACAAGACATCAAAACTTGTCTGTAGGTGACGTAATTGTTAATCTGACAAGCTTTTCTTAGCCGCCAGTAATGTCATGGCGGAGTCTTCCTCGATTTACAATTGTATAATAAAACAATTATCGGATAAAACATGCTCAGCATGTTAATTATCGCGTTCCAAATGCTTTCCTCCCCTATAAAGATATATACCACTTCTGCTGTTCCAAGCCACGCTTGTGGATACGTCAGTCGTTTCTCACTTCACTCTTGTTTCTGTTGAGGTCATTCCTGCTCATTCTTCACCAATCACAGCCGTACAATTTTCCCGCGATGGCAAACTCTTGGCAACTTACTCGTATGACGAATCCAAAATTAATTTTTGGCAGGTGAGCAGTCGCTTTTGGCTTCATTTGCCTCGTGACATTGACTCGTGCCCATTCTCCCATTCTCATCCTTTCCTTTCCTTTCCTCTGCTTTTGTTTTTTTTCTTTGTCTTTGTACTTCCCTTTTGCTTTCCTTTGATTATTTTCTTCCCTTTTTCCGTTACCATTTCCTGTTGTTTCCCTTATCCTTTTCTGTTATCTTTTCCTTCCCCGTTTATATACTCTTTCCCTTTCCTTTCGCTTCCCCTTTCCTTCTTCATGTTGCGTTACGTTACATTACCTATCCTGTCCTGTCCCATCCTATCCTATCACATTTTAATCATATCCCGTCCTATCCTATGCTATCTCATCCTATCCTATAATCCTATCATATCCTTTTCAATCCTATCATATCCTATCGTATCCTGTCATATCCTATCGTATCCTGTCATATCCTATCGTATCCTGTCGTATCATATATCCTATCTTATCCTATCCTGTCCTGCGCCATCCCATCCAACCCTGTCCAATTCCGTTGCATCCTATCTCCCCCTATTCTCTGCTCTCCAGCCCCTCTCTTATCTAGTCAATTCCTATTGTCGCAAACTATCCAATTTCCTATACAATCCCGTCCCATCCTATTCTTTTATTTCCTTCTCTATCTTATCCAGTCCTATCCCATGATGTACCTCAATCTTGAATAATCACTTCACCACTCGGTGTTCCATCCTATCTATTTAAAATAGAATCTTTCTTTAAGTTTGTTTTCAGCCCCTTCTTTCTATGTGCGTTAAATCAACCCGTCTTGCTTTACTTCAGCCTATACCACTTTACTGTACTTCATTCCATTTTACCTACTTCTATTTTATTTTCCTTAAACAAAGTTATTCTTCTGTTCATTCCCGTTTTGCTCTCGTCCTTTCTAGGCTAGTTCCTCCCTCTTTGGCGTGTTGGGATCTGGGATCAAATGTATCCGTTCCTCTAACACCGCTCTCAAGACCAAAATCACTGCATCCAATCTCAAACATATCAGACTGGTTTGGATCAGCCAAAAGGCGCTCATCCTTCTACTGCCAGACGGCACAGAACTTAAATTCACTCTATAACACGCGCGATTTGCGCGTGAGGAAATGCGCGAAAACAATCGCGCGCGCAACATGCTTTTCTCCAGCAAAAAATCATCCTCACCAATGTCGCTGTCATATAAGTCTTAAAAATATGCCAAAAACCTAGTATAAAACATATGATTAATAAATTACGACAATGGAATTCAACTTTTTTTTTTCACCTTGACATTCCTGGTTCAATTTCGTTTTCAATTTCATGCCCCATCAATCCATAATTACCGCACTTTCTCTTCCGTTGTTAAAATAAGAGTAAACATGCTATCTTGTAACATTTCATGTGATCACCAAGTATGTGACAGTATATTGTGGAGTGCTTACACATTGTGGTGTTATGACTGAATGTTGTCCTGTAACATTTCATGTGATCACCAAGTATGTGACAGTATATTGTGGAGTGCTTACACATTGTGGTGTTATGACTGAATGTTGTCTTGTAACATTTCATGTGATCACCAAGTATGTGACAGTATATTGTGGAGTGCTTACACATTGTGGTGTTATGACTGAATGTTGTCCTGTAACATTTCATGTGATCACCAAGTACGTGACAGTATATTGTGGAGTGCTCACACATTGTGGTGTTATGACTGAATGTTGTCCTGTAACATTTCATGTGATCACCAAGTATGTGACAGTATATTGTGGAGTGCTCACACATTGTGGTGTTATGACTGAATGTTGTCCTGTAACATGTGATGTTCTCATGGAGTATGTGGCAGCTTATTGTGGAGTGCTTACAGATTGTGATATCATCACTGAATGACTTTTCTTGTAACATGTGATGTTGTCATAGAATTGTGGCAGTTTATTCTGGTATAGTTACAGCTTGTGGCGTGGTTTAAAGTTGCGACGAGGTAGAAAATTCAAATTTGGTTACAGTTGGTAGTGTAGTGTTGTTTAATTTTGTCTTCTTTCATTTCGGATGGTTTCATTATATTTTATTTAATTTCATATAGTTTTAGATCATTTACTTTCAATTCATTTCGTGAAATTTTATTTTTCATTCATCTACTTTTTATTTTTTCAACGAAGTCAAAATCAAAACATAAACTGACCTTAGTAGATGGTCCATGTCATATAAATTTCCAATCTCTGATTATTATCTTCGGGTTTATATTTTTCGTAGAATTTTTCAACTCACGAACTGCTGACTGAGATATCGAGGTTTTTCATTGATAGTTTACAAATTCACGCCGCCTGTCAACAATACAGTGATGACCACGTTCAGTGGATGACGAAACGAGGATAAACTGAATGATGCGATGTTTTAAACGGGATCTTGGAAGGTAAGATCATCTTAGAAAAATAAACCAACTATGAAAGGAAGTTTATGAGATATTTGCGTGAAGAGATAATTTCATTGTCAGCCCGCATTGCAAATGTGTTTAAACGATTAAAATCCGTAGAATACTGTCGAAAATTAATGTTTATATAGAGTTCCGTGTAAGAAATATCCGGCCAGGTTGTTCTATGAAATATGACACCTCGCTTGCCCTTGCTGTTGTCGAGTGAGATCAAATAGAATATTAGATCATTCTGCGCGAACTTGTTGACTTAAAATATTACTGATTTTTGTCCAATCTCGACTAATATAATTGAACTGGTTTGTAGCTCGGAGGTACATTTTTGTTGTGCTGTAACAGGCAATTTCTTTACACATTTCGTGGTGAAAACTAAACAAGACCTATCGTTTTCCGCTCTTTCGATTTGCACATCTAAAGTCATGTCTTTTTCAAATCTGTTGATTATACAGCCCAGTTTTTTCTAGCTACAAACATTGTTTGTTTTTTTTAAGACAAATTAGTTGTATTCAAACAAATGCTTGCCAATTCCTGATCACGATATTCAGTGGTTACACGAGTTGTTTATGCAAGCAAGTTTGTTTGTATTTTCAAGCAAGATTTCTCGTGGAAGTAATTAAATTGGTAATGGGGCCGCCTCAGAGTTACTGGTTTGTAGGCTAAGGATATGCGTGATGTTAATTTTGGCGTATTACGCGATAAAACACTGAAAGTAACGCACAGCTGATGTGAACCACTTTGACTATGCTCAGAAGTATATCCTGGTGTACTTCTACGGGTTAAAAACTAAATATCAACTGTTGACACTAAGAATATTTCATTAAGTTTTGAATATAGAATGACAAAAAATATATGAAATAACGTCTTTCCGTCAAACTCTCACGAGAGTTCTTAAACAACGCAAATGTACGCGAAAATAATTTTTTCTTGCTATTTCTGGCGTTATTTCATTGTTCGCTTGCTCGCTCGCTAGTTCCCTTGTTCGTTATTCCACTGTCTTTTTATCGTTCGGTTTTTCGTTTGTTCATTAGTTTGTTCGACCGTTCGTTGGTTCTTTTTTCCTTTCGTTTGTTCCTTAATAATAACGATAATATAACATGCTGTAATCATATAATCATATAATCATGTAATCATATAGTCATCTTACAATCGTATTAATATAATATATTATAAACTTTATTTAAAGAGGCTAATTTATACATCATCACTAATAGCTATTCTTTATAACCGCACTTAGATTGTGGTAAATATTATCTACAAACTATCAGTGTAGTTACGACACTTATAAAGATGTTTGCAAGCAACTTTCTTCCTTCCTTCCTTCCTTCCTTCCTTCCTTCCTTCCTTCCTTCCTTCCTTTCTTCCTTCCTTCCTTCCTTCCTTCCTTCCTTCCTTTCTTCCTTCCTTCCTTCCTTCCTTCCTTCCTTTCTTCCTTCCTTCCTTCCTTCCTTCCTTTCTTCCTTCCTTTCTTCCTTCCTTTCTTCCTTCCTTCCTTCCTTCCTTCCTTCCTTTCCTTCCTTCCTTCCTTCCTTCCTTCCTCCCTTCCTCCCTTCCTCCCTTCCTTCCTTCCTTCCTTCCTTCCTTTCTTCCTTCCTTTCTCCCATCCTTCCTTTCATTCTTCTTTCCTTTCATTCTTTTTTTCTTCCTTCCTTTCGTTCTTTCTTCCTTCATACCTTCATTTCCTCCATTCCTCCATCCCTCCTTTTCCTTACATTCATCCTTAGTCACCAAACCACCAACTTGTAGTTGATGTTTCATCCTTGGTGCACCCGAAATTACTATTTATCGTTTCATAATATCCGAAGTTATCCTCACTATAAACAGCGCCAGTCCGGTAATTAAAATTACAACCATAATAATAAAAATAGCTGTCTATATGTATGAACTTATAGCTCGTTTGGATCCACAAGGCAGCACAGTCAGTGCACATGTGCCCCCGGATGTTGATGTATTTCACAGTTTGGCAAGAGCCCGACTTTCTGTACAACATCGGATCAAATTCCGAGAACTTGCCTCTGACGGTGTCCCTTCGATCGGACATGGTACCATTAAAGTTGCAAACCGCGGTCCAGTAGGTGGACTGGGTTCGAATGTGGCTCATTCTTGCTAACGACATCCGGTATTTGTTTAAGTTTGGTTTATTGTTGTTTATTGGTGCATCCTGGTACAGCGGCTTTTTCTTTATGGCATCCTCTTTACGATTTGAGGTGGCGAATGACATCATTAGTGTCCAGGCTTTGTTCTGATCGTAGTCAAGGTGACACCAGACAGCGAATGGCTTTCCAGCGTTGTCATAAATTGTGTAATTCCCGGATGAAAGATGTCGAAGGAGGAACTCAGAACAGTTCTTAGGTTCGGAGGATGTGGTTTTAGCTTTAGACGATGATTGAGTAATAATCTTAAGTTCGTTTGCAGTTTGAGGTATAGTTGCAGGTTGAGGTGAAGTTGCGGGGTGAGATGACGTCAAGGGTAGGGATGTAGTCGCCGGATAAGGTATAATCCTTGGTTGGCTTGAAGTCTCGGGTTTAGACGTCATCGCGGGTTGCACTTCTTCAACTGTAAACTATGAAGAGAAATCCAAAACTCAGATTTGCAAAATTCCCGGCAAATTTTTAGATGCAAAACGTGAAATGTATCGGTTCATTTCTTTGGTTCTCAACTATATCTGGTGGATTAGCCATAACTGTTAATAGTGTTAGGGCCAATTTAATCTTGTAATAGTATATCATTTTTCTGCAGTACATTTAAAGCCTATTTAGATCTCTCTGAAGAGATTACACCAACCTTTCTTTGTAGTTCATAATATGTGTATGACGGATCTTTTTTAAGCCTGTTTGAATTCTCGTTTTTCGTAGAGTTGTTCATTTCACACACCGCTGACCGAGACATGGAAAACGATGATTGGTAGTTTATTGACTGACACCGCTGATCAACAAGACAGTGTTGGGCACACTCTGCGGAAGACGGTACTTGGATAGATTGAAAGATGTAGTCTTCGAAACGGGAACCTAGGAACGAGTAATGGTTGTGAGTTCGATCTGCCATAAGCTTAATTGATGAGAGACAGGAAACAAACTGCCCGGGATTGAAATAAAATATAGGATAACTGATATTCATAGTAAAATCGAGGACTATGAAATATTTCCTCAAACCCTGCATAAAGAGTTTTAGATTTGGCTCAAATAAGTTCCGAAGGCTGCCAGGTGAAAATATCCAGCGTAGTTAGAGTTGCACTGACTTGAATTACTTTGGCGCAACTTAAAAAGTCGCTGTTTGCGGCGGAACGTTTCAACTATTTCTTCATCAATTACCGAATAAATCTGTGAGGTATTTGTAATCATTACCCCGAATGAAGGTTATAGAGTTGCGTGTCAAAACGTTGGGTTAGGAACAGTGATTTTTCAGCGTACATTCAATAAATTTCAAGTTGAATTAAGGTTAAATATGTCAGAAAAAGCACATCCATTTTGAACATTCATCAATGTTCGACATTAAAGAATCGACTCAGCAGTCGTACCCTACCTTGACTTGCCAGTAATCGAGCAGCAACTTGTTGTGAATCTTGGCCATTTGCTTCTTTTGTGAAAGACGAAAATGCAGCCAAAACCATCATCGCTCGTGGGAGACACATTGGCTTTATTTTGATGTCGATTTTGCTGTGCTTCCCGTAAGCCATCTGACTCGATGATTTTAGAATGTATTTTGGATTAGTCTTATCATGAAGTTTGTTCATTTATTTTAATCATTTATGCCGTATCCGCCGGCTTGTCCTCCCACGCGTTCTACAGAAAATTAGTCTCTTAAATTTTTAATGAATCTGTCGGGAACTGAGGCTGTCGGTAATTTCATGAAGTGGTACATTGCAAATAGAGAGCTTCTTAGACAGAATCTGTCTAATCCTGATTCTGTCTGAGGATGACTTTGAAATAAAGTCGAAATATTACAGTTTCAGCAATAGTTTTATCTTGTATTGACTCATATCTTGAGTTTTGAAGATGACATTATTCTTCGAAATATGTTTTATTTTATACTTTTTGAAGAGAGCTTCTTGTTGTTGCTGTTGTTTTAGGAAGTCTTAATATCGTACAGATAAACGTTGGTCGGATTATTTTACAAACACTGTACCATGTGTTCCGCTAAAATTTACCCATCAAGGATTCCCAACAGGAAATGTCATATGTTGTTTAAGACTTTTCATGGTGTAAATTGTTCTTTTTATTAAAAGTAGACTTTGAGGGTTGCACCATGAGTGGTTTGAGTCAAGTGGGAAGAATCTACACTGCTCGTCCCTTTCAAAGATTATTTCGCAAGACAAATTTAGGAATCAACTAACGTATGAACATCGAACAATTCCGCAGGACAGCAAACAACTCAGTGAAAATGGTCGACACTTTTCCATTCATGCTAACAGTTTCCTTTCTTTTCTTTCGTTTCGGTTATTGTAATATTTAGGTATTGGATACGTCAGTAATGCTTTCATATGACGAGTACATTTTGGTGGACCAGAAGGTTTAGGATTTCTGACCCTAACAAACGTTCCTAATTTCTCTGACGACGACCCGAGTACCTAAAGCTCAGATAATTCACATACGGTGTAAAACACAAAGTCTACTGTTGATAAAAAGAGCAAACATCGTTGTTACGTCACTGAGATGTTGTAAAATCCTTTGCGTTTTGTAGACTTGAATAGAAGAGCACGGTATTGGTCGAATATTGAACAGCGGGACATTGAGTAGGATTGGTAAAAAGCCTATCCAATGTATCTAGCCTCGAGTCTTAGATCTTCGATGTACACTTTGCTGGGAAGTATACGGCAGGATCACAGTGTATGCAAGGTATTTCCAAGGATTTAATCAGCATCAGACAGTTTTTCTCCGAATGGTTTCAGCGAATGGGACAGGTGGGGTTACTTTCGATACACAGAAAATGCATCCAATGTGCGCAGTCCGCCTAAATAAAGCTAATTGTTGTGAAAGGATCATGTTTCCACCTCGTGTGAGGTTCGAGTGAAGCCAATGCAATATTTTGAAGTCTGATCAAGCATTAGGAGTAAAATTTCGCTGCGTATTGTTAAGAAGTTAATATCAGTCGCGTGTGGCTGTCTCCTGTTCAATCACAAAGTTGTGGGCGGCCCGCCGAGGAATAAACCTTGAACAATATCTGAAATATAACAATGCATCCGAAAGTCATAATCAGTATGTAAGTAGAAAGTGAAGTGGAAACGAAGTGAAACATGCGCCTCAAATCTCTTACACACAAACGATACTTTATGTAAAATATTGGAATTTTTATTCAATGTGGACAATACTTGTGAGTTAACCTGAAATATTGTCGAACATATTGCTTTACTCCCTCTACCTGCTAATCAACTTGGATATCAAACGAGGTGTATTCTTTAGGTGTGATATAAATGATTTTGTTAATCCTCTACCGGTTGCGTTCGTTTGATATGGTGTTCTTTTCAAAAAGTCGTACCCCTCTTAACGGTTTTAATTAAAAAAACGGATTTTAATAAGTCAAATTTGTTTCCTTCATGCACCTGCTGTTTAATGTTGAAGTTCATTGACACAACTTAACTGGAGAAAGCAGCTGATCGATCGTCACAACTGATGGTCCAAACTTACTTGCAGGGACGGCGGAGCCGGGGGGGCTGCAGGGGCTGTAGCCCCACACTTTTTTCCAAATGTAATGTTGAAGCAACTATGCTTTAAAACACTTGTTGTACAATTTCCCAGAGAAGCATACAAAATGTTGTATTTTTATCTCAAGTCCCCCCACTCGTAATTCCGCTCCGCCGTCCCTGCTTACTTGTACCTTACGCAATCTGTGTCCAAAGTGACCCAACAACAGAAGCAACAATAACTTTATTTAATGGTCGGTAACAAAAAACAGCTGTTAAGCTTAAAACCCGTAGCCTTCATGACGAAAATTTCAAAACCAAGCTGTATTTTATGACGAAATACATAAATTGAGGCAAACACGATCACTGTAGATATTAGCAATTATATGCATAAAGTAACACCATTGAAACATCTCTAAATAATCAAGTTCCTTTGTTAAAATTTTACTATAAATATCATCTCGAAAGCAAGTGGGTCCTGTGAAACAAGTCCGACGAAGACTTGGAGTGATCGACGTGGTAATAAAAGTCGTGATGGTGCCTATCTGTCCAGTCAGGTGTTCCGTTTTTTCTCTGACGAAGGGCCTTCGCTCGAAACGTTAGATAACTACTCTCACATTTCGGCAGTACTCAAACCTTTCTGATTATTTCACTTCGATTTCCATACTGCCTACGCAGCACTCCATTTTTATTTCATGGTTTTGTTCCTTTATTTTAGTCTGACTAACAGCAGATGTTTTTGCCTGTTAAAGTTAAACCATTCGGCAGCCAAGAGTGAAAGCTTTACTGAACAAACGCATTTTTTTTCGCTTTTGAATTCTAATCAAAGAGCGTTCCAGTCAAAGTAAATGGTTTGAACCTGGGAGAATCGGTACATGTTGGCGATGGTAGATCGTTTAGGTTAGTGTAGTCCTGAGAAAGACTGTTGGTCACTGACGTTATGACGTCCTCAGTAGCGGTCATCTTTAGAGTCGAAAAGATTTTGTTTTTTTTAAACAAAAAGATTTCTTTAAAAAAAAGGAAAAAAAACTCTTTTTCGAGTCTGAAGATGACCGCCGCTGAGGCCGTCGAAACGTCATTCACCAACAGCCTTTCTCAAGACTACACTAACGTGGACAATCTAGCTTCACCAACCAGTGCTAAAGAGTATTCGTAATTCAATACAGAAGACAATGACAGGGTTCCTTTATTTATCCAGCGTTATGCACAAGATATACAAAGCAAAACAGACTCCGAAAAATGTCAATTTTAACTTGTAATTAATAAAGAATGGACATGAAGAAATGCGGTAATATTTTGACCCTATTCCAGGCTCATTATCAAAACAAATGATTTTTTGATATTGTGGTCAGATCATTTTTAGATTACTTTTTTAAGGTTCCTGGAGAATTTTGATTATGGGGTCAAACACTCTCGCAATTGTTTGATATGTCTTCCCAAACGAAGCAGGCGAGGTAAAAGTTGACCTAGTTTAATCAAGTGTTAGATCGTGATATCAAAATGCATCTCGCTTAGATTTTCTTTTTTGTTTTCTTCAGGATTTATTAATAAGTTTGAGAAACTGCTGAGGTTGCTGTGGCGATGCAAAGATTAATTAAAGAGCATTAAAAGATCGTAAGATATCTGGTAATTGTTGTAATAACTATTATATTCACGAAAAAGTCGTTAAGTCTGTTGGTGGTCTTTAAAAAAAAACTGGTCGCAGAAACATCTGCCTCTACAATACAATGGGGAGCCATCCTAAACATGTCAATTCATACTTTTTTTGTAAAATGGACTTTCTCACAGTGGCACGCCCGGGGGGTGAAGCTCCTCTCTTGGCAGTCACAAAAATGATTTCTATTTGTGTTCACCTAAAAAGTGGTCAAAACGTAACGCAAAATTTAAAGCGAACGGCGTGGAGGTTACAATACCTCTGACAGACGACCGTGAAATGCTGTAATTTCTAGGTCACCTTACTAGTGTGTTGTGTATGAGAACTATCAATTCATAATACCGGAATTGCCGTAATAGAGACTTTACAATATAAAATATCTCTTGGGGACTATGCCTTTGGAGCACCTTTCCGGAGGCTCATTGGACATTCTAGCCCTCCCCTGACAAAAGTTCTGGGTGCGCCGTTACTGTCTCATGTTATCTAACTTTCTGAGAAAAAAAGCAGTGTAACAATTATTGTTCGGAACTTAGTAATCTCCGACGTTCTACTATTATCTGAACCACCAACTGGTTGTAGAGTTTTCATATTTAGTGCATCCAAAATTCGGATTTGCGTAAATGTAGTATCCAAAGTTGTCCTCACTGGTTACCGCGTCTTGCCTGCCGTTAAAAGTGCAGTTTCTATCTCGCCCGCTGTCAATGTGAAGAAACTGGGTAGTTTCTTGGAACCACAAGACCGTACAGTTGATACAAACGTGACCTCTTATGTTCACGTACTCCACTCTTTTACACGACCTTGTGACTTTCTTGTCTAAAGGGTTCAACTCCGTGAATCTCCCTCTCACTGAATCCCGCTGATCTGACATTGATTGGCTGTAGTTGCAAACGGCGCGCCACTGAGTGGACTGGTTTTGAATGTGCTTCATTTCAATCAAGGACATACGATACAACAAAAAGTTAGGCGTTGTAGTGTTTATTGGTACGTTCATCCAAAACGGATCAGCATCCATGTATGGGTGGTTTGCGAACGAGAACGATAACACTAGGGTCCAGGCTTCGTTGAGTGTATGATCGAAGTGGCAATAGACAAGAAGTGATTTATTGTTGACTTGATCATAAATGGTATAACTTCCCGAGGCGACGCGGTAGGGGAGGTAGCTGGAACATTTGTGCAAATTGCTCGCGTTCTGGGAAGTTTCTAGAGGGTTTGAAGTTGTTGAAGACTGAGGCCCTGGTGCCGTCAAATTGTTATGTTTTGTCGGAGTCTGAAATTAAAACATAAATTTCAAGTAAACGACAAGTTTTTTTTAATAGTATACATGTTTCGGCAAGACTTACGCCATCTTCAGTACAAGTGATCATGGATATTTACAAGTGTTATTTGTATGCTAACCTCATTCATATACAGAGTATGACTCATCTAATAGCATTCACAAAGTGTCAACAAAAACGTATAGAAATGGTAATTACAGCGCGACAGGCGATTGATTTGTTGACACTTCGTGAATTCTGTTAGACGCGTCATACCCTGTATATTAATAAGACTTGTAAATATCCACCTCAAACTCATTAATAAATCATGAGCAAAACACAAAGGAAGTTTGGATATGTGATCTTAATTAGCATGGAATTCCGTCAAATGTAAACTCGATTTTGTCTTTAAATACGGATTCGTTTGAGATGTAATATCGTATCCTCGAAAGTCGTGTTTTGTTAGATATCCAAACATCTCGAAGTTGGTTAAAAAAACTCGGCTATCGCCTCGTTTTTCAATACACTTCTCAGTGTTTGGATATCTGATGAAACACTCTTTCTCGCGTATGATATATTACATAATCACATGTACTGAAGATGGCGTAAGTCTTGCTGAAACATGTACACTATTAAAAAATTTGTTTACTTTACGCATGTTTTAACTGTGGTGCTTATTCGATCCTATAAAACACAAATATCGTTTGTTTTTTTTGTTTTTCAGTCCCAGCCAGGAACATTACCCAAAGAAAGAATGAAAGTAAACATAAACCAAGCTCGCAGCTAAATGTGCTTCGCGTTGGAAACCTGGCGGCTCGTGACTACGTTGTTATTTTATAAACACATTGGTAAAGACTTCAGCAGCAAAATTTCTGAAAATGTTGCCGCCATGGGTTTTTTTTTATACCACACCTGAGTTTTGCATTTCACCATCTGTTTCCATGTCCTCTTTATTTCTTTCTTTCCTACTTACTTTCATTCTTTCTTTCTTCTTCCTTTCCTTCTTTCATTCTCTCTTTCTTAATTTCTTTCTTTTCTCTATTTTCTTCCTTTCTTTTCTTTCTTTCTTTTCTTTCTTTTCTTTCTTTCTTTTCTTTCTGTCTTTCTTTCTTTTCTTTCTTTTTTTCTTTTCTTTCTTTTCTTTCTTCCTTTTCTTTCTTTCTTCTTCCTTTCCTTCTTTCCTTCTTTCTTTCTCTCTTTCTTTCTTTCTTCTGGGTTTTTAGCTGTAACTACAGCTGCACTACATGCAACCGTACCACAACTTTTTCCATTTTATTTTTTGATTTTTCTAACCCCAAACCTAACCTTAATCCTCACACCGAAACCTCTAACCCTATCCCCTTATCCCATTCCTTTTCCCTTACTCTCTTACTCTTATCGCCTTACCTTTATGCAGTTACCCTAATCCCCTTACCCTTGTCCCTTTAGCTTTGTCCCCTTATCCCCTCATCTAGATTGGTTTCTAATTGTTGGAATACATGAATTTTAATTTTATTTTTGCTGTCGCTTGCTTATATTACCTGCTTTATAGGCTCGTAATACGTAAATCTCATATCCACCGTCAAACTATCTGGTTTCTCATCTTTTGTAGAGTTATTCAGCTCACAAGCAATCAAATCAAACTTTGACACTCCTGATCCGTAGTTTATTGACTGACACCTCCGATCAGCAAGACAGTGTTGACCACATTCACTGGACGATGGAACTTCGATGAAACGAAAGGTGTAACCTTCCAAGCGACCCCCTGAAAGGTAATGTGTTATAACCTAAGATGAACATAACGGTACGGTATGACAGCGCATTTATAGCAAGGCAGAAATCGAATCCTGGTCATTTTCTAGTGATTCTGTACATACAATAAAATACTGGGTTCTTCGGGGGCGCAATCGCATGATCGTATCAGGGCACCGTGGGGGTCATTTTCATCATCTCGAGTGGAATGGATCTTCCTGAGTTTGGAAAGTGAGGGGAGAAAGCTGTATTATTCTATCATTTCATTTTAGAATTACCTTGAAAGTACTTTATAGAGTGAAAATATTTATTTTTGTCTTATTTTATCATAGTGTCCCCAGTTAGTTTGTTAATAGCTAAATCTCAATGACACTGAAATAAAGATTTTATCATTGTCATTATTATTATTATTATTATTATTATTAACGTTATTATTATATTTTTCTTTAGCCAATTCATATTCTGGCCATTATTCCCTCCCACCAAATAGTCTTTGTTAATAATATTGCTTTGTAAAATTATTGTTATTATTATTATTATTATTATTATCATTATCATTATTATCATTATTATCACTAAAAGGGCACATATAAAATTTACCACAACATGGGCAGGGGTCGCGACCTCACCTCTACTTGCGCCATTTGTTTTTCCCGGGTTTTAAAGGCAATTTTCTGTGGCTTAATTCCTGTGGCAACCGTTCTTTCTTACCTTTTTCTGCGGACATTAAAGCTGTGTGTTGCGTGCTCGATGACCATCGTAAAAAGGTTGCTAAATATATCATTACGTTCCACATCGCCGACTTTTGATCTCTCGAACACCACTTTACTCTGACGTGTCTAGGAAATCAAGAGTTCCATGACATGGTTCATGGAAATTTAGAGCATGGTTTGAGTCGTATACTTAACATCATTTAAGAAATTCAGGTCGGTTTTTAAAATATGTAAGACATGGTTTAAGCAGTACAGTTTCAGAAATTCCATGAATTAAGGTTTCAGGAGGGAATCTCAAGGACTGGATGAACAGCAGAGTCCAGCAAAAAACACGAAGTGTTGGCATATTTTATAAAAGTTTTTATTACTTCTAACGTTCCGTTGCGTTGCTCAACGTAAGCAGTTTCAGAAATATAACATTGCTTAGGTGATGTCTTGAACATCATATATATAAAGTTAAAATTATTACATATGTTCCAGATATTAAATGTTATTGCTCCTTTTATGGCAATTTTCATTTAACCAGGGCGAATATTTGTTTCACAAAGCCGTGAATATTTAACGACTTTTTTGCCCCGTGCCTAAGTCAATATGACTGTTACCTTCAGGTGACATAGATACCTTTAAAACTTGAGACGGTGAAAACTAACGCAGTATATATCAAATGGACTTCACCGCCTTGTTGTATCTCTTGCATTAGACGCCTTGTTTTTTGAAAGTTAAATTACTAATTTGAGCTTCAAAGTTATTATTTATTCGTAGCAAGAAACGACTAATGAATTGATTAATCAGTGTTCGTAAACTATGTCAGAGTAAACGACAACAATTTCACGGAATCTAAAAGTCTCTATCTTATAAAAAAGAACAACCTCACAGCCGAGGAAAGTGCTGCGTGTGGCGAGTTTAAAGTACAATTAGCAGAGATTTAAGTACATTTACAGAGAGAAGTTTGTCACCATTTAAATAAACTTCGTCGGTTGTTGGGTGTAATTCGTTGGACAACTGTAGTGAAAACATGACACCACGACACTCCTAGGTTTAATATCAGTGGACCTGAATACAATGTTTTTCAAACGGTTTGAACACATAAAGGCATCGGCCATTTGTAGAGTTATGTAGTTTGCTTTACAGTTGTGCAGCGAGAGGCTGATTGTGGTTTGGATAGAGCTACTACAATCAGAGTTGTATTCATCTTTTGAATCAACCATTGTGAACTTTCCTTGAAACTGGAAATTCCCAAATTCAATCCAACCCAATCGAGATAAATTTCAGGTGCAATTAAATGCAGAATTGCTTATCAAAACTTTAGGACGGAGCAATTTTTTAGGCAAAAGCTCGTCTAGGAAACTTGCCACCGGATTATTATGTCTGATTGCATTATGAAGACAGATTGCCATGATCTACGCGATAAGATTGTCGCAATCGATTGTTCGTCGAAGTGTATCTAATGTCGTCTTGTGGATACAATTCATGCTTACGATTTGCTCGCTGATGTCGCAATAACTCCTGCAGACTCCAGCCAGCTAATCAAACACATCACAACGAACAGTCGTGTATGACAGTGGTATCAAGTAGATGGAGACCTGAGACATGTTAGGCTAAACTGCTAAAGAGCGTTTAAAGTTGCACTATTCTATTGTGGTCGTATTGTTTTATTTTAAATAATTCCAGGTCAGAGAACGACTCTTTATATCATGTATAAACCTGACCGCGCATCCTCTATCTTTAAATGTGATTGTATTACCGAATGTCGTCAAAATCATGAGGTATGCTTCGCAGTTGCATACGTAAATCCTCAAGCTAAAACAAGAACTTGTCGTTCTTGTTAGGTCAGAGAACAAATTAAACTGTTAAGGCATTTACTTACCTTTTGCTGTTGAAGCTCAGTGAAATCTCGCAGAGCTAGTTCAATCAATGGCTCACCAATAGTTCAATATCACTGCTGTAGTCACTAGTTTGGTGATTCTGCTTTTAAATAGATTCCTCTGACGACGGTCTATCCTCAATTAAATGTTTCATCTCCTTTGAGTGATATTTATTTTAGCTATCAGGTGTTTCTTTTGTGCATTTGATATTCAGTTTACTCTAAGAATATACTGCATTTTTTAAATTATGAATTGCTATTCTGGCTGATTGTATGAAGAAAGATAAATTACCAGGCCATAAATAAAATATTTGCTCGCCAGTGGAAACTAAGTGCTTTAAGTCGTCACGGTATATTGAGATTTAAAGTGAAAATGAAACAGAAATTAAGTTTAGCTCACTTGAAAGGGCTCTTGAAACGGTAAAGGAACACCAACTGTTTTCTCTTGTCACACTTAGTTCACGATATGTTTCAATCTGTTTGATACTTGAATTAGACAACAGTTGACAAAGCATTTTGACTAACTGGGAATATATTATGTTTCCAAGATTATTCAACGAAATAAATTCACACTTTATACGTTGGTTCAGTTGAAGATACTGAACAGCGCAATGTCTTTGTTGTCACAGTTACCTATTGGCTCATAAGCCTCCCTGTTCTTAAAACAGAATTGTTTTTATTCTGATGCGACAGAGCAAGGTTTTTATGCAAGGTATGAGGTAAACTATCGAGAAGAAAAAATTAGTCGTGGAAAAGCTAGGAAGAAAAAAAACTAGAGTTGTGTCGGCGGTGTTGAACGTTATCTGTAAAATACAGGGATGGCGTCAGGGGGGGCGTAGGGGGCAACATCCCCCCGTCGGGGAAAAATTATTACTTCGCCGAGGAATTTTTACTGAGGACGACACATTTATATAATGTACAAACTACGAGTACTCATTGATTTAGCCAAGATAGATAACAGACTCTTCTCTTCATGTCAAATCTAACAGTAAACTGTTTCTAGTCGGGTTGTTAGGATTATTCTTGCGAGAAATAACATGATGTTTTCGACCTTCCATTAAGGAATCTGTAAAGGGGGGTGGTCGTGGCCCTTTTCATCGTGATATTGAAGCACATCGTGATCAACATTTCTCGTAACACGATACATTGTTAAATATTCTCTCCATCGATTAACATATACTTAAAAAAACTCATTAAGAAGTCATGAAGAAAATACAAAAGAAAATCATACCCGTCTCGTGTCTTTAGATGTGATAAAGACACATATGACTTTATCCTGAATTTCTCTTCAAATTTTCCTCAACATCTTTAGCCTTAGAAAACATCCCTGTAAACCTACACTCTGAAGAT
The DNA here is from genome assembly GCA_030142905.1 of Heliopora coerulea. NCBI lineage: Eukaryota > Metazoa > Cnidaria > Anthozoa > Scleralcyonacea > Helioporidae > Heliopora > Heliopora coerulea. Next base: position 633,385 of record JASJOG010000039.1, read on the forward strand.
GTTGCACGCCGCAACGAAACATCAGTAAACATGTTTTGAAACTTTTCGACTTGCCTCTTTCACTATGGTGATACACTTAAGAATTCTGAGCTGGGCTCTGATCTTTATATTACGATTACGCTCTCCGCCCGGAAAATCAATAGCATGAGATCATAGTCCCAGCATAAGCCATGAACCGAACAAAAGACGAAACAAAGTAAACTTCTGGTTGTTTTATCTTCGGAAGTCCCTGAGGAGATGTCATGCTTTGTTTTCGTGTTGATCTTGTCCTTACTCTTACGTCGCTCGTGTGAACCAGGCTTTACCATTCATTCTTACAAGTCAAGTGTTAGGTCGTGTTCGAGTTCATGCTACCCTCCGTTGCCTCACAGCCCGTTCAGAGCTTGCTTACCAAAGACTACCTTCCGGCAATCCTTTCCTTTTTGTGGTTGCTGACGTGCACAGCATGCTCAGCACACACTATGTTATGACTTCGTATAAGTTTGTGGGTTTGACTGTGGCAATTGGCCATTATTTGTCTTAAAAGAGGTGGTAGCTTTTACGCTTCACGCTCAACAAGTTTCGAGGGCGTTTAGTAGGAATACGGTGGCGGCCAAAAATCTCACGACACGTACATCCGAAGTATCAACACCGAGGCGGACTTCTCGTTGATTATTTGTTCTATGTCGTTATTCACTTTCTTTCACCACGCGGACGAACTGTTTTGCGCACCGGCGGCGCGAGCTTTAACTAGTTGGGCGGTACATTTTTCGGAGGGAACATTGTGTCAATTGCGTAAACATATCAAGAAGGACAAGAAAACTGACGAATAGGTTAGTTGTGAGATTATAACGAAAGCGCAACGATCCCGTGAGGGTTTATAAACAGAAACATAACTAGTTGTCTGTTTCCCGTGAACTTGTCATCACTATGCTTTCAGCACCTATAAACCATATCCGGTTAATACAATGTCGACACATTTGCATTCTTCCTTGACGCTAGCTGTGTACACTTTCAGGCTGTTTTCTAAAAGGGCACACCATACTATGCCTTGCGGCCAGACATTTTACTCATACTTTTAAATCTCTCAGAGTAAAGTTAGTATTACACGATGCAACGGTTTGTGAAACCTGTCTCGCAACGGGTTGCGAGATAGGTTTAGCGAAAAATGTTACACGGTGCAATGTCAGTAACGCGAACTCGCGATCGACACAGGATCATGACATTGAGGAGTGTTACACGTTGCAATGTGTCGTCAAACCTGTCTCGCAATGGCGTTGCGAGACAGGTTTCACAAAGCATTGCATCATGTAACAAGATGCGATAACTTTGGGTGAAGCAACTACCTGAAGTATACGAAAAGAAACTTCGACGTTTCGAGCGAAGGCCCTTCGTCGGGAAGTTAGTAGGGTGTGTCGGGAAAACAACATGAGCTTTTATATTGTTGAATACAAAAGCGATCACGTGATAAAAAATAGACCAATAAGATGGATTTGGTAAAAACAAACTGTAAACAAAAAATGTAAATCACATAACAGAATATATTAAGGAGGAAACTAGGTTGTTCTTATTTAAAACCGCATATTATGCAATTATAACCTAGTTTCCTCCTTAATATATTCTGTTGTGTGATTTACATTTTTGTTTACACTTTGTTTTTACCAAATCCATCTTATTGGTCTATTTTTTATCACGTGATCGCTTTTGTATTCAACAATATAAAAACTCATGTTGTTTTCCCGACACACCCTACTAACTTCCCGACGAAGAGCCTTCGCTCGAAAAGTCGAAGTTTCTTTTCGTATATTTCAGGTAGTTGCTTCACCTAACGTTATCGCATCTTGTTATCCTCGACTACCTACACTGGCACCCATTGCTCAAGATTGCATCATGTAACACTAGCTTAATTAAGTGCATGATAAAAAGGCACTTGTGGCCAAAACTTTGGGGAGGTAAATACCCCCCTTCCTCCCCCGCTCGCGTCGCCTTTGGTTTTGTGAGTGAAAGGGTTCCCTGCTTGCTACCGTTTTCTGCTCCACGATTGGTACTGAAATATCGTTCTTGTTCGTCTCATCCATTGAGTTTGTACTGACCAACAATTGTGTTCAATTAACGTTTATATTTTCAAAACTCTACTTCCAATACCATGTTCTGCATATCACAAAATACATAGAATGCACGCTACTCCTTTCATCAAATGTATCACACACTTATCATGTAACTGAAGACGTTTTAACCAATTATTTACTATCTTCATATTTTTTGTGAGGAACACTGAATACTATGTACAGCATGTGCTGACAAACATGTTGTAACAACATGAAGCATTTGAAAATAAGAGTTAGTGGAAACATCACGTTAATTTCTCTAAAAGACTGTCTTGATTAACTCTTTAACGCCAAAAAGGCCTTTAGCATTCTACTCTGGCCAACACCAGACGATCGGCTACCTCTTCGTTTTAACACAGCGTCAGGAAACACGTACGCAGTGCGTACCTGTCTTTCTCCTTTGTTTACCAAAAGCTACCTTCCTTTTTCTACCCTGTAAAATTTAACTCGATGTTTTTGATGTCTTTCACCGACAGTATAGTATTTCCTTATAGACAAAAAGAAATTAAACAGACGCTGCAATCGTGCATAGCCTGCGTGGACCCATGTGTCCTACAAGTCATCTCAGTAATGAAACTTGTGTGAACCTGGAACGAGACAGCTCCAGTCTCAACTTTCGGTCCTGCAAGAATACGTTAGGCCCGACTCTTTCAAGGTCACCGGTGATTCGGATTTTGAGGACGAAGATGGCGAACTTCTTTTTAAGTCTGATGTGATGACAAAAATTGAGTGAAAATTTCATTGTTGGATTGTGCGAAAATGTTTTTGTTTTTAATTGCTCATTTTGATATTGAGAGCTCAGTTAACGAACCTTCTATCTTTTATTACTAACGATGATGACGGTGAAATTAACATTGTGTAAACATTTGCGTGAAATCGTGTGAATATTTTCTATTTTTGAGGTTGAAACATTAAATTCTGAAATAAACGCCCCTCCCTAATAAACGTCTCCATTTAGAGCTCAATTCTCAAATAAACTCACAGGGCGTCTTTTGGAATTAAATACGGCATAATCCTTTCACAACGAAGTTCGTGATCACATCAAGAACATTAAAATAGTTTCCTTTACAGGTTTAACCGCAGTGAAAATATCAGTCCGGTCGAACGAGCCGAGATTTTCTTGGAAAACGATATAAATTTTAGCCTAAACTAATAAAACTTGAAATGCGCTGTCGTTATATCAGATCTTCAATTTTATGGGATTTGAAAATCAGCCTCGAACAATAAGCCTTATGTTCAATCTACTGGAAAGTGAAATACGAAATATGATAATGATTTGGAAACTAAATCCGCCATTAGCATTCACGAATGTGCATTAAGTAATATTTCAAACACGAGTTGGTGTTCTTCCTCCGATTTCTAAATACAAAGAAGCGAGTTTAAAAACGAAGCGAAACCGAGCTTTTTTAACGAGTTTCAACGTATTTAGAAATCGGAGGAAGAAAATTTAACGAGTGTTTGAAATTACTTCTCAAACGAATCAGTATTTTCGGCGAAAATCCAGCCGAAAGTTAGCAAAATTCAGCTGTAATCTCCCTCCGATTTCTAAATACTGATAAATAATGTATTTCTTTTGTTGTTGCTTTATGAATTATTAATGAGTTTGAGAACTCTTCATATTGGTCTGACAATTAACGACATCTTGTTTGTTCGCATTTCATTTTGAGGATAAAAGGTTGAACTATCTTATTAATCACAAATACTAGCCCAGTGTGTATGGCCGATTTACGTATTTCTTCTAAGATCTATATTGTTAAAACTCAATCGTAAATCCCAGTCCTCCGCAGCGGCTCCAGATAACTCTGACTTTCAGGAAGCTTGGAAAGAAATACAGTAGAAGGGAGATTGAAAGCGTGTACCTCTTATTCGTCCTGCAAGGCTGTGTGGACTGTGGGGGAAAGCGGTCGTTTCAGAAGCCAGAGCCAGCCGACAATTTAAAAAAAACTACAAGATGAAACATATTTCGAAGAGGAACATCTTGAAAACTCAGAATACGAGTCAAAATAAAGACGCAAGTTGAATCAGTAATATTTCGGTTCTATTTCAAAACCATCATCTTGCGTCCTGATTTTGTCTCGTATTCTGAGTTTTCAAGACGCCCCTTTCGGAATATGTTTTATCTTGTATGTAGTCGTGTGTCCTTATCGTTTTACGTGACGAAATGAAAGTACTTGAGATACTTCGCCAGTGATTCTTACAAACCAAGAGTAAGGTCATCTTCGAGTTCTTGGCTCCCCTATGATGCTTAACAGTCCATTCAGATTTCGCCTACGAAACGCCTACATTCCCACTGTCTCATTTGTCTTCTCCGTTGTAAAATTTAACTTGATGTTTTGGACGTGTGCTACCAACCGTATCGTATTTCTTCTTAAACCGGAGGAAACGGCCGCTGGAATTTAAGGCGCGGGGGTCCAGTGTAGATAGCTTCGATAAAACAATGACGAAGGCCCTTCATCAGGAGATCAGTAGCATGGAATACAAAAACACGTGGACTTTTATAGTAAAACTAAAAAAGTGTGTCAGGTGACAAAAATGAACCAGTAGAATGAATGTTGTCAAAACAAACACAAAACAATGAAAAGGAACCACATTCATTCTATTGGTTCATTTTTGTCACCTGACACACTTTTTTAGTTTTACTATAAAAGCCCACGTGTTTTTGTATTCCATGCTACTAATCTCCTGACGAAGGGCCTTCGCTCGAAACGTCGAGGAGCTTTTTTTCTATCCTTTAGATAGTGTATAACCTCAGAACGCTGGAATTTAACTTCACCTCCTCTCTCAGAAAACGTGTTCCCCATTTTCTTTGAACTCCACCATTCGACGGCAATCGTATCAAAAGTGTCCACACCTCCTGAGTGCTGTTCTTTTCACACACTGCTAATTTCTCTGTTACTCGCAGTCCTGGAGTCACTTGATCAATTAGAAAATCTTGTTATTTGATCCGTGTTTAAAGAGTCTTTGTATTAATTAAAGGTTTCGTTCGAACCAGCGGTTGGTACCAGGAAGTAGAAACTGAAACACATCGAAGACGTGCTGACCTGACTCATGATGAAAAATGAAACCATCATTTGCCGGAGTTTATGCTGGATGCTCACCTTGGCCAATTTGATAAGAGGTAAGTTGTAGAGTTCTCTTTCAGCAATTTGTATTCAATGACAACAAACGTTTGGTGTATTTAGAAACAATACCGTCTTTGGCACGTTTGCGCGTTGTCATTTGTGACAGACTGTGAATTCAAAGACTTATTTTTATTCTTCGTCGTGTTATGTGATCGTAATTGTGACAGTGTGAAGTTCACTTGTTCGACAAATGATGTCTTTGGTTAAAGCACAAAATAGAGCAAATACCTTCGCAGCAGGCAAAGGTGTGAACCCTATTTCCGCAAGCAAATGGCAATGAACTAAGAATTCCCCAAAAGCCAGCTTTTCATCCCAACCTCAGCAACAGTCACAATAACTAAACTAATTTCTGTAGGCTTCTATCACTTGTCTGTGAGTTTGAGAGAGAACGTGGGAAAGAATATTGCTTAATACAGTGACCAGGCTGGTTTATACAGTAAGAATACACGCAGGGCCGTCGCGAAGGAAGTTGAACTGGGGGGTGTGAGCATTAATTTTGCCGACAAATGGGCGTGGTCATTGGGCGTGGCCAATCAAAAAGTGAAAATTTTTGATTGATATATTTGGCTACCATCGTTGCGAAACGCTGCGGTCAATAGGTCAGCCGTCAGCGTGGTCATCGTATACGTTATGTAATAACGCTAAAAGAAAAAAAAATGTTCGGCGACTACGATTCCGATCGGCGAATGCTTATAACAGCAATACTGTGAAAGATAGCAGAAGTGATATTTTTACCTATACTAGTGTTGCTCAGTGTGCTGAGTATGTATTAACTATGATGTATTCTATTGCGGTGCCGGTGAATTGTTTATTTATAGAGATCTCTCTAAAGGCCGAAGCAGTCAAACAGTTTTGCCGACAAACTATTCATTTGCCGACAACGGCAGTTTTATAGGGGGTGTCACACCCCCGACACCCCCCCCCTTCGCGACGCCCCTGAATACACGCATGACTTGTGAAGCTGTCGCGAGGGACAAAACTGAGGAGACTTCAGGGAAGCCGAAAGCTGCAAAAATATTTTACCGGGGATGTGATCTGCGGGGCCGCTCACACTGATATCGATCTAACTTGAATCGATCTGAGACCGATCTGAGATCGATCTCAGCTCGCTTCGTAAAGGCGTTCACACTCGTTTGGATCGATCTCAGTTCGCATTCAAGCGTTCACACTCAGATCACTTTTCAGTTAGATCGATCTGAGGTCGATCTAACATGCTAGTGTGAACAGCCCCTTAGACTAAAACGACCAGTAGGAGTGATAAAAGTCCGAGGCCCTGGTATACATTGCATAAGAACGTCATTGGTTGAACCAAGCGGCTATAGAACCAAGCGCGCTTTTTTTATACATTCACTGCTTAAAACTAAAGAGATGTCTCGTCGATATGCTAATAATTTATTTGATGAAGGAATGGTTGATGAAGCTGTTACAAAGTATCCTGGTATTCACAAGCATTCATTTCACCTAAATAAATATTCGTGACGAACGTCAAGCACCGAACTCAAATAAGCGCCATTTAAAATGGAAACACAATTTAAAACCCAGTTCGTAGTTGATATTGCTGCCCGTACGGCACTCAATTGCCTGTTCCGCTGTGACGTTTTATTCTCCATGTTGAACAACAACTTCAAAGCGCCGACGATCAACTTAGCAGTTAATCAACGGAAACTCTTGTCACATACATTTTTCTCAAAAAGGGAAACTAAATTGTCTTATGACTGGAAGAGCTGACTTCGGTCAATGATTGAACCATAAAGTGAAACCTAACATGGCGAATGTGGGGAGCTTTTTGGACGTCAGTTTCAGACCCCTACGCGGTCAAAGGCAGTCATAAAACTGAGGTCGTGACGTGGCTATAAAGTATACCTGAGAAGGAGGATTGGGATTAGTATCATAGTTAGGATTTCGTTAAAAAATCCCCAATATGGCCGCCATGCAGATCGACCAATTCCCGTGTGATGTGGATTTACGTGGAAGTTAATTTTCGCGTGTCAAAATCGTGCAGTTTAAGGCTTGATTCCCACCAGAATTTTCCGCACTTACGAAATTTTCTCTCACGAACTTTCAAATGGAGCAACTTAGAAAAACAAAGAAAAAAACTCGTCGGCGTGGAAAATTCCGTTTAGAGGAAATCAAGGCAGGAACTATTAGTTCAATATAACCGTCCTTATTATACAATTTTGTAAAGTTATCAAATTATATAGTTAAATTGAGTAAATAAATAAATAAACCTGGACTTGGTTCAAAAAACGCAACTTTGGGGTCTCGGACAGATAATCGAACTCGCGATCCCACCAGTGCAGGGGTCTGGTAACTGAGCTAGGAATGCTTTTGCAGAGAGCATGGTCACCAGTTGGGTATTATTAGTAAGGAATGATGTAAATTATTATTTAAATTATTTAATAATTATTAAAATTTATAAGTACTAATTATTTGATTATTAGTTATCATTGTTGATTATTTCCTTTTAATTATTTTGTTATTGTTTAAATTATAATTTCAATTATCTTTCACGTAATTAAGACGACAAACTGGTCTTTCACGGAAAACCTGCCTTAAATTCATATCATTCGTAACTTATAATAATTTACATCATAACAATTTACAGTAATAATAATAGTAATAGTAATAGTTGATAAGATAAATTGACTACAGGAAACTCTCCCGTTCGAGGAATTCACGTGAGACACATTTCTCGTGCTAGACGAGTGTCCTGTCAAGAGTCATGATTTCCGCTGGAGTTTTTCGGAAAATTTTTACCAGACATACCAAGTATTTAGTTCAATTTCTACTGAAGAGCCATAGCCCTGAGTGAAAGATCTTTTTCATCTTGCGTTTTTCTTTCTTTCTCTACAGGTCTGGAAGGCTTCTACATCAAACATTCCTCCTCTGGGTTTTGTTTAAGACCTTTGGATCCTTTCGTGTCAACCTACTCCTATGGAGACTTTTATTATGTTGGACTTACTAATGATTGTCTACACTCGGCTGCCCAGTTTAGGTATAGAGACAATGGAGCGTTTTTTAATATATTTAGAGATGGATGCATCGTTTATGTAATTGTCCGAGGTATCTGGGTATTTCAAGTGTGGGATGGACGTCCAGACAATAGAGGCGCTTGCCTTAATGTTTTCAGGCCGAATTCTGCAGGCTCATTTGTTTTTGAAAGCAGAGGTGAATGTGCCGTGCCAAAGGAGCCAGGTGGGACAACTCGCACAAAAAATTTTATTGAAGGAGATCACATACAGTTGGTTAACTACTGCAACAGAAAAGAACAACAATTCCTGTTTGGTAAGTTATAGCAGTACTGCAGCCGACCAGAATGAATAAAATCCTAAATTATACGGTAAAAGTATACGGTAGTAAAAGACCATAGCTATCATGCAGTTTTCCGTACCCAAGACAGCCCTCCATTTAACTGCCAACTTCGAATCAAAAACACATACTCCACACGGTGCCATCGCTCGCAAAACAAAAAACGGACAATAAAAGGACACTGACATTGTCCGTCACACTCGTGTACAACTGTCAAAATTACGCCCAAAACTTTAAAATCAACCCTAATCCTGACCCTAATTCTAATCCTGAAAGAACTTTAAGTTAATGTTTAATGGGAAGCCATGTCATTCCATCATATTGAAAGAAGTGCTTCTGTTGTTACACTTAAAAGGAGCTCGGCATTTCGTCATCGATTGCTCATTGCGGAGAACACAGGTACGGTGAATCGTAGACTAGCCAAAGACCATCAGTACAAAAACGTCATCATTGGATAACGGTCGCTGTAGAGTCATGTTAGCGAGATCACGAAATAAGTAGAGAGAAATTGTGCATCTTAAGATCCGCGACGGCGAAGTACCACAAGAGGGATCCGGAAACGGGAAATAACCGCTGAATGAATTCCCTGTCGCTATCGTTGGCTCGGCTTCACCTTTCTTTACACCGTCGACTTGCCGGTTTTAAGGTCATAGCAAGAATTCGAAAGGAATATTTGAAAAAATCAGGTTGAATTAAATAAAAGATTACATCTAGGACTGCGAAGATAACCTGGCCTCCATGCCGTCGCAGTTATAGTCGCCGTCCGAGAGCTGTGCCGTCGTGAATGACGAGGTCTTAAGTGTCAAGCCTAGTAGAGTGGCCACGTCATTTAGCTCATTACTGGGCACCTCTACGTTTCTCCTCGAGCCGGACGCGAGTCAGTGTAAGTTAAAGGTTGAATTGTCTCACCGGTGATCTTGACTAAGTTACATGAATCCCGGAATACCTTATTCGGGGATAAATCTCCGTAAATACACAATGCTATCCTTGCTTTGAACATGTGAACTTAAATGTCTATTCGCCTTATAATCAGGTCTTCCGATAAGTGCGCCAAATTGTAGAAAAATTGTGCGGTGTTGCAGAGGAAAACTGGGCGGCAAAAAATGCTAATTGTGCGGAAAGAAAATATTTACCTCACAATTCACAAACGTTTATAAGTTTTTAATGAATAACCATTTTACATTAGCAACCAAATTATCATTAATTTATATTTGAAAAGGATCAAGAGTACTATATAGATATACAATTGCTCTCATTTTCATTACAGCGTATTAACAAAATCTTACAGGTTTTGTTCTGTTATTGACAGATATGGTTTGGATGTTTGTTTTTCCTTGTTGTATATGTTGTGACAATTTTTCCACCGATAGGATTTTTGTTAAAATAGTACATGGTACGCTAGTTCGCTACTTCCCATTTCCTGGTTCTTTACACGCTCCTGGTGAGTGGGAAAGCTATTTTTGATTAAGATTGCAATATCCGTTTAATTTTATCGCATTTTAATTTTTTTTAATATGATTGCATCCGAAACAGGGCTTAAACGCGAACGAAATTTTTCTAAAAACAAATTATTTCTAACGTTTATTCGGTTTGTGATATTGATTATGCAGAAATTTGCGAATTGTGCGGCAGACGCGTTCTGATGCCGATTATGGGAAATGGCACCAAATGCATAACATCAGATGGCCTGTTTAATGGTATGTTGTTCATAAAATGTAAGTTCCGCGATCAATACAAGGGTAGCGCTATTTATACATTTGGACATATCTCCTGGATAAACTGTTCTGGGTATCGTACGATCGGGCAAGTTTCGGGATTCGAGTTACGTCAGGGACTGAAAACACTTTTCGGTGTAAATAGGCTGAAAACATGTGTATTTGTACAAAATTACGGATAATTGACATTGTAGTGAATTATGGGAATTTATTGCACCTCTGAAACTCAAGCAATTCTCAACAGTTTGTTTATGGTTAGACTACTTGCAGTTTCGTGCGCTCCAGCTGTCAAAGTCATGAGGAAAATATCAAAATTACTTTGGTAGTACAGAGTTGTCGTGTCTGGAAAACCATTTTGCTAGACTTGACGAACGACTTTGAACAACATTAGACGTTGGTGGGTAAGTTTATGAGCTTCTAGTTTTCGGAAATTGCAATTTTTTTCACTTTTTTGCACTTGCTTCTACAAGTTTCTTCCAAGATTATTGCTTTTAAGGAAAACGAATGCGCTTCATGCTAAATTCGGAAACCTTGATTCTTTGCGAAAACTTGTTTTCCTAGCAAGACCTGGTTTTGTGACCATGTTACTTTGGGTCAAGTACTTCATTAAAATGGCCTTTAAAACGTTCGTCTTGATAGATAATGATCTTTCTGGAGTAGACAGTTATCGTCCAGAGCAATAGAACGGAATTTTACGTTGTCTGTTTAATATTTAGGATCATTCACGAGGGAATATAGAAACATGACTGATTTTGGCTGGTTTTGCGAGCCATGTTTAGTTGGGTCAAGTGCCTCATTAAAATGGCCTTTGTAATGCTCCGCATGATGGTTAACTATAGATTTGGAGAAGTGGGGTAACTGCCAAAGCGGCCTGGGTTCCCCGGCCATCCTTAGAAAATTCCGAGCTAATTCTGAGCTACCCTGAACTGTGGAGGAATTTAACTGTCAAGCACTCTCAAATTTGACATATTTAAGTATTTGACGACATACTGAAATAGTTTAGCCACACTTCCAAAAATGTGTTCTTGATGTTAGCCATCGCATAATTGAGTGAGGCCCCATCAAAACCCCTTCTCTAAAAACTGATCTACTACGTCGCTGGTGTGCAATAGACAGCTGTGGTGGAGCCCAGTCGACGACGCTCTTACGTTGTCTGTTATTTAGGATCGGTTACCAGTGAAGGTGGAAACATGACCAATGTCAGCTGTTCTGCTACTCAGATTATGGAAATTGTTAACGCAGAATATTACCATGGTGATAGCTGCAGTTTGCCAGCTGTGTGTGTTATGAAACGTCATTGTGATGGACAGAGATTGTGTAACATAACTGTCAGAAACAATTTATTTAACTTTGATCCGTGTCCGGGGACAGTAAAACGTCTTCGCATGGAATATAAATGTGTGGATACCTTAGGCAGCCCTGTTACTTCAGGTAAGTTTTTTATCAGTTTTTCCTTTTAACTTAAATTAAGCTATTAACTCTTGGCCGTAAAAAAGATAGCGCATGTGTTCCGGGAGCGTTTAATTTTTCAGGTTTTTCAGTGTATGCACCTATTTCTAGTTAATTTTCATTAAAAGCAATTTGGAGATTTTCCTGCCAGAACTTGCTCGTCCGCAATAAAAAGCCTATTACTCAAGATGGCAATAGTGTAAAATCTTGACCACTCAGCGACCAATCAGCCTGTGTCACTTTATATGCCAACCTGACAAAAAGTTCAACTATATAATAATTAACAACTATGCCTTGGATTTTGATGTGGCTTGGGCCGCGAGCGGTCGAAATACGGAAATCCTTTAGTTTGATTGGTTCATAAGCGGTCGGACATTTCCCGTATTGCCAACTCGGCGGGGGGGATTTAAAAAAGTCTTTTGGAATAAAAATTAAAATTTGTTACAGTATATGAAGTAAAAATGTATTACAAACAATCAGAAAAGGAAAAGTAACCGTGTACAGTGAAGTTGGTGAAGAAATTTTACATGAAATGACTACAGAATTACAAGATTTTTTTTTTACGTTCTGCACCTTTACACTTGTCAATTACATTTCAGCAAAGCCATATAATAAACTATTGTACTAGTGAAATATCAGATGTCTGTTTTCGCCGTTAAAAACATCGGTCAAATGTTTCACTAGTACGGACCTCTCGCTCGATCAATAAGTAGTAAATATTCTTAACATAGTGGACAAGGTTCGGCTATCTGTAGAAGTATTTCCAAACGAAGGTTTCATCGAAGTCTTGTACGGTACAGAATATTAACCGAGAGCTAAGTCCATATAGAAAAATATTTCCATGAGTTCTTCGCAAGGCAAGTTCAGTCATGTAATACTTTAATAACAATACTTTGGAATATTCTTTTTGTAGTTAACGCGGTCCGGCTGTCTACATTTCCAAACGAAGGTTTCATCGAAGTCCTTGACGGCACGACATGGAAAAAGGTGGATGATCCAATGTGGGTAAAGGGAAAGCAGGCTGCATTGTGCGGCCACTTGGGATATGATGATACGAGAGATGATGATGTGGTTAGAAAGAAAATAACTGCTGGAGAAAACATAACGTTAGGGGCTCTTCATTGTAATGGTAGTAGACCTAGCAATGAATCTTGTTGTGCTCATCTCTATCCATCCACATCAAGCTCTGAATCTACGATCCCGTACACGAAGTGTAAGTATTTAAGTAAATATACGTTTACTAGAGATAGTTTGTGCTGGACTTGTGGAGTATTGCTGAGGTCAGCGGGTTAGAATTGTCTTTAAAATTATATGTGGGAGAAAGCTAATATGGATTGTCTTCAGACATACGTCATTTCTTTTTTTTTGGTGTTTTGAAGTGTGCGATAAGAAAGAGGGAGACAAAATGGTTACACTTATCAAGATTTATCTTGAAATAATTATAATAACTTATTACCTTAATTGCAGGTAAACTCTCAACGTTCTTGATGGTGCTGAACGGAAATCGAAACACACATTGAAGTACTAGGGCATATATTATATTGTGTGATTCACTACGCGAGACTGAATGTAGCGACAATGGCACCCATTTATCTAATTTAATTAAGCTTGGAATTCTTTTCTAATCGCAGCTAATAAATACTAGAGTTTTCCGAGTTTGAAAACAGATTATGTGGTCGAACTTTTTTGAGATATTAAGATTAATGTGGTGGGAAAAAAATCGTCTTACATCATAGTACACTGCAACAATAAATTATTACTTGACCATGTTTTGTTCAGGTAAAATATGTGACGAAACTTTGCTACAGAACAGCACAAGATTTCCAGACCAGATCTTTGTTGCTAGTCATGCTAATGGCTATGAAGCCAGATTTTCCAACAACGGTTTGTGTTCAACAAGTACCGGGGTCCGATATCTTCGAATTGATCTTCAGAGAGATTTTTACATATCTCATATTGCAACATTCGGAAACAAAGCACTGACAAAGTGGACCAAAACATTCCAATTACAGTACAGTCGCACTGATAGGGAGCTGGATTCCAGTGAGGCGAGGAAGGTTTGTACAAACGAAGAGTTGTGGCTGGCGCAAATGAGGAGTCACGGGAAATTCGTTTAATGTAAATCCTTAGGAAATATTTCTGAGGCCCGGAAAGTGACTGAACCCGTAACTGTCTGATGACCCGTGAGATGTTCTAACGATTCAGGAGGTAGAAAGGCGAAGGTTACAAATGTGTGCTCGTTGGATTAATGCAGATATATACCGCCTAAGTGAAAGTGGTAGAAGATAACGTGTTCGATTACCGTCTGGGCCTCAAGAATATTTCCTGAGGATTTGAGCTGGATGAACTTTTGGATATTTTTTTCCTGCTCCATCATCATTATTATCACCACATCCATCATCATCATCATCATCATCATCATCATCACTGTAAT